>JANSTT010020486.1:24827-87565 GCA_026745375.1 Platyura marginata | reverse complement strand
CTAAGATTACAAATTGTACTAGACGACAGCAAGTTACGAGAAAAAATTTAATTTTTTGGCGGCTAATTTAAATTTTAACTAATTTTGATTCTAGTTCTAGTGTATTCACTTTTCCGAGATTTTTCATTAATTTTCATTATCAACACAGGGTCCCCCATATAAAATGCCAACATCAATACTAATTATTTAATTTAAATAAAAAAATAAATAAACAATGTATGTCTAGACTGTAGAGAATATTAATTTACTTATTATGTACTTCTGTAGGTCAATTTGTTATAGTTGTGCTGATGTGTTTCCTAAAATTTTCCATCCACACTTAGCTGAAAGTCGGATCAGATTTGTGAATTTTCATGTGGGTCCGATAGAGCATTATCGATTTAAATTCCATTTGACACGGAGCACAGGAGTACATGTTGACGTGACTGCGGCGATGTTGCGATGCAGTGGACGAAAACTTAAATGTCATCGGACACAAACCACATTTATGCGGATGTTCGCCCGTATGAACCACCATATGATTCCGTAGTCCTTCCGGTCTTACAAACATTTTTTCACAATATTGACAACCATATCGTCGCTCCTGTGTATGTGCAAGTCGGTGTTTCTTAAGCGTTGAATTCGCCCGAAAAGATCTATCACATAGGTCACAGTGATAGTTTTTTTCGCCGGTATGTGTCCGTAAGTGTTTCACTAAAATATTCCTGGCATTAAATGCGTTAGGACAGTATGTACATTTAAATTTTCTATAAAGATAAATTATTATTTTCCTAAGGGACGCAATGAACAAATCGAACGCTTACCGTTCGTCTATATGGACCACGGTGATATGCTCTTTAAGTCGTAGAATATTGAAAAATTTCTTGTGACAAATATCACATTCTTGATCGTAGATTCTCTCAGTATGTTTTGATTGTATGTGAGTATTCAGATTATATACAACAGCCGCGCATATCTCGCACACTAATGGGTCTGCCCGTTTCCGTTCTTTTTTCGGTTTCTCAGTTTTTGGAACTTTATTTGGCCTTTTTCTAACGATTTCTGTTTTGTTTTTGGTTAGTTTTTTCTTTTTTCTTGATTTCTGCTTGACTGCTACTGGTTCATGGTCTTCTGCTTCTATTTTAAGTTCATACATCGGAATGCCCTGAAATTTTTTTTTTTTAAATAATTATTACTGATCCATAGGAAAGGATTATTTGTACTTACCGTACTGTTCCGATCATCATTGTCTGATGATTCCTTATTTTCTATTTCTATTTTGATATTTTCATATTCGAACTTTATTTGCTCTAAAATCTTCGTTGATTCGATGGATTGCTTTCTAAAAGAATGGCAAGCAAACAGCTTATCAGCACATTCTACACATAAATGCATAGGGAGTTGATCATCCGGATTTACCTGCAATTGTTACAATAGATAATAAAACTAAAATCATTATCGAGGTAATAAGTGTCCACCATTAAATGAAAAGAGATTCAAATGTCTGTGTCTACACGGTTCTAGGAACAATTTACCGGCTAAGAAATTATAACAAATCTATACATTTATGGGATGGGACTTACTTCTAAGGTTGTATATGTTGATATTAAATCTGGAATGTCATCAAAAATGGACAAAAACTGGTCCTCTTGTGGTCTGACCTTAAATATGGGAACAGCAATATTAGTTTTGCAGCAAAATCGACATATGTTCACAAAATCTGTATAGTGGATTTTTGTGACTTGTTCCATCTTAATTGTACTCAATTTTTCTAATTTTTATATTAAAATTCCATTCCATTTGTTATTTATTAGGAAAATCGCACAAAACTGGCGGCTATGACCGAACTGTCAAATTTACAGAATTTCTCTAACAATTTTGGAAATTGTACTAGATTTATGAGGGCCGATTCACTTTTTTATATTTTTTATGTATGAAGCCGCGGCATTAATATTTTAGCGCGCGCAATTTGAATTCTATAAGGAAAACTTTTCCAGTTGTAATTTAGTTTAGTATAGTTAGGTTGCCTTTATTTTATTTAAATCTAACAGCCTTCAATCTTTAGCTATCATTATTTTACCCAATAATTGTGATAGCAGCAGAACTTCTATAATTTTGTCAGGTGCACCTGTCTCTCGGCTGTCACTTATCCTTTTTTTTTTTATATGATACATATCTAGAGCACATCACCGATCCATGAACCAGATATAAAACAAAAAAAGATAAGAGAAGAACGTGTAAGTGATGGCCGAGAGACAGGGTGTTTCTTATAAATTACACATCAAGATCGTATGTAACTAGGTTATGAAGTTGTTGACATGTATTTTTGGTTCAAAATCCTTCCCAAAAATGTAGACAAAGTGTAATTAATATTTTTTTCTATTTTATCTATTGTTATATTACAGGCTAAAATGAATTACATACTTATACATATATAGTTTTTACTAAATATCAATTTATTAGACAGCATACTACCTAAATAACTAAATTACGAATCGATAAAATTTGTATAAAAACAATTAAATGAAAAATAAATAGGAAACTTACGTAAAGAAAGAAAATTTTAAGTAATAGGTAAATTTATGTTTGTCGTAAAATGTGCTAAATCCACCATCCCTTCCGGCAGCATCCCATTTGACGCCACAAACGAACTATCCGACTTATGTATTTTCATATGCGTCCGATACAGCATAATTGACTTAAATTCCATTTGACACGGTGTACAGCAGTACGGTTGCTTATTGACGTGACTACGACGATGCTGCGATGCAGTGGACGAAAATTTAAAAGCCATCGGACACAAGCCACATTTGTATGGTTGATCGCCGGTATGAATGACCACATGATTACGTAGACCGTCACGTCGTACAAATCTTTTGTCACAGTACTCGCAGGCAAATCGACGTTCCTGTGTATGGGAAAATCGATGCTTTTTCAGGGTGGACAGGGCACCAAACGATTTATTGCACAGATCACAATGGAAATTCTTTTCGCCGGTGTGCGTCCGTAAATGTTTGACCAATATATATTTTGCATTAAACGCATTTGGACAGTATGTACATTTGTATCGTCTATATAGAAATGGAGATGATTGAATACGAATAACAACAACAAAAATGAGAACACCTACCGATCGTCTATGTGTACCATTCGGATGTGTTCCTTCATTCGTCCAAAATTATAAAATTTCTTATGGCAAATATCACATTCGATGTTGTACGTTCGTTCGGTGTGCACGCACTGTATATGATTGTTTAAATTTAAGACAATCGCTCCGCATATTTGGCACACAAGCAGTTCCGGTCGTTTTTTCTCTTTTTTCATTTTCTCTCTGGGTTTGCGTGGTTTTTTCTCTTTGTTTGTTGGTTTTGCTACCGCTTTTTTTCTTGTTTTCTTCTTTTTTTTCTGTACTTTTCGATCGATGGCATCGGATTCGCCGTCTATTGTCGCACTATCGTCATCTTCGACTTTCGGCTCATACATTGGCATATCCTAAAATTGTTGTCCAAATTTATTATAATTAGAGTGGAACGAAGTAGCTACTTGGCTACACTATAAAACCAAGTTCAAGATACAAAGGGCAGCTCTAATATATGATAAACGAAAGATCTGAGAGCTTTCTTAAGATAAACTGAGGTCAGCGGGAAACGCCACACACAAAAATAGTGAAAGACAAAAGAAAGAAGAATCAAAATAAAATGAAGGAACCTGACACAGTTCAAAGGACATCTAGGCCATAACGGGTCTAAAACCACAGCTATGATGCTTTACGAACAATTATCTGTATTTGGTATATTTCTATAAAAATCTTACCGTACTATGTCCGTCATCGTCAGTGTTCCCAAAGCGATCGTTCTCGATTTCGGCCTTGATTTCATGTTCAAATTTAATTTTTTCTAAAAACTTCGTTGATTCGATGCATTGCTTTCGAAAAGTTTGGCACGCAAACAATTTGTTGCCACACTCTTCACATAAGAACATTGGAAGTTGATCGTCAACCTTTACCTGCAATGATTAAATTGATTTAACGATTTTTGACATAGATTTTTTAGGGTAGAGGTTGCATAGTTCTCTAGGATAGTGGAATAAAGGTTGTTGATTTCATAAAGGGAAACTTTAAACAAAAAAAAATGGATTCAAGATATTGGAGATCAAATTTAATTTGCAATATTTTTGAATACAATTAAATACGTTATTTAAACATTAATAACCTACCTCTAAAGTTGTATATGTTAATATTAATGTGGGAATATTTTCTGTGAAATTGGCCATAAAATGTCCATCTTGTATGTGATGATCATCAAAAATGGGAACAACAATTTCATTTTTCAAACAAAATCGGCATATATGTGCAAAATCTGTAAATTGGATTTTGGCAGTATTTTCAATTTTAATTTTACTCATTTTATTGTTATTTTGATGCGGCAATCTGTTAAATCTTCAAGTTTTTGTTAAAAAACTTTCATTTCTGCATATATATACGAAGTAAATCTGTCACAAATCTCAGCTGTCAACTTTGAAATTGTAATAGATTAAAAAGGATTGTTAGGGTACATTCTATAACTTGCTAAACGCAACGTTTATCAGTCATCACTGATATTCTTGTTATCATATTAAATTAGACATGAAGTCTAGTATAACGAGGAACATTTAGAGAAGGACATATAAAAATTGAAACGCAATTAGTATGTTAGAGCGAGAAAAAAACGTTTTATTGGTTGACTTTTGTCAAAATTAATAATAAATAAATTATTTTTTAAGGTTTTTTAATAAAATATTGCTGAAAATTGTTATTTATAATCCGTAAATCCGTAATTAGTAACCTGAATACTATTCGCTGTTTGTATTGAGCACTTGGATTTGGGGAGAGTATCTGAAGATAATACCCAAAAAGTGCACAATAACTGTTCATCGCAAACGGAGGCTCTTCTAAACAAATTTTGTTGTTTTTTGTGTGTAAGCAAAAATATTTAAAAAACCTATTAAAAATATTACTAAATTTTGTTCTAATTTAATTCCAGATTTTAATCATGGGAAAAGCTGAAGTGGGAACGCCAAAATATTTGGCCAATAAAATGAAGGCCAAAGGTTTACAGAAACTTCGATGGTACTGTCAAATGTGCCAGAAACAGTGCCGAGACGAGAACGGCTTCAAATGCCATACACTTAGTGAATCCCATCAGCGACAATTACTCCTATTTGCCGACAGTCCTGGCAAGTATATTTACAGTTTTTCCAAGGAATTTTCCGATGGCTATTTGGAATTGCTACGAAGACGTTTTGGCACAAAACGTGTATCGGCCAACAAAGTCTATCAGGAATATATCTCGCACAAAGATCACCTGCACATGAACGCAACCAGATGGTTAACGTTGTCCGATTTTGTTAAGTGGCTTGGACGATCCGGTCAGTGTACCGTTGACGAAACGGAAAAAGGTTGGTTTATTGCGTACATTGATCGAAGTCCCGAAGTATTGGAGCGACAGCAGAAAATTGCCCGCAAAGAAAAACAGGACAAAGATGACGAGGAACGTCATATGGAATATATTAATCAACAGATTGAGCGCAATAAAAAAGATGCGGATACCGATGCTGAATATACGGAATTTAAACGGGACGACGATGATAAAGCTATTCGAATATCAATCAAGGGACAATGGATTAAGCAAGAGTCAATATTGAAACCAGTAAAATTGGGCAAACGATCGACGGACAATGATGATGATGACGACGCACAGTCGGTGTGTAGCAGTGAAAAGAGTCGAAAATCATCAATTAAAAACAAAGACAGCGAACGAAAATTATCAGCACTTGATGAAATCATAAAGATCGAAGAGTACAAAAAGGAAAAAGCTAATCGAAAAGATTACTGGCTATGCGAAGGCATCATCGTAAAATTAATAACGAAAGCCTTGGGTGACAAGTACTATAAGGAGAAGGGGGTTGTGGTTGAGGTGATGGAAAAGTATCGGGCAAAAGTTAAATTGTTGGAAACCGGCGAAAAAGTGAAGATCGACCAAGTTCATGTTGAAACTGTAATTCCTGCCATTGGCAAACCGGTCCGTGTACTAAATGGAGGATATCGTGGCTGTAAGGCAACGCTCATTAATTTGGATCAGGCCAATTTTTGTGTGTCAATAGAAATTGCATCGGGACCATTGAAGGGCCGAGTCATTCATAAAGTTCAATATGAAGATATTAGCAAAATCTTTCAGGAATAATTTAGGTTTTATTGTTTTTATATGTAAATTAGTAAATGTTTTTGTCATCAGTTTTTCAGTTTTTCTATTTTTCATTTTTACAGAAATATTACAATTTTTATTAATATACTGTCGTCCTTGCAAAAAGGCTCCGATGATATTGCACTATTTGGTACTGGAAATCCGGCGTTTGTATTGAAAAATTCTTGTGATATCAAATCACTGTTTGGCGTTCCCTATAATTGAAAAGTTATCAGATTTTTCTTATACAGAGGTGCAATGCAAGAGAAGGTCATTGACCCTAAAAACCAGTAAGTATCTATTTTTTATCTACAACAAATATACATTGAGTACATTGAATGGAAATGATGCAGCGCCATAACGGAAGGTCGTGGAGATTTTTGATCTATAAATGAAATCTTAATTTTTTTATTCTCTATAATTTTTGTTATGTTCATTTTTCTCAAATCCGAATATATTTCGAGTAAATGATTAAAACCCTAGAAATGATAATTGATTGCAGCGCCATAATGGTAGGTCGTGGAACTTTTTGGTCTATGAATGAAATCTTAATTTCATTATTCTCTGTAATTGTTGTCATATTAATTTTTTCTACATTCCGACTATTTTTCGTGTAAATGAATCACAAAAATTGGTGCAGATAGTACCCCATCCGCCCCTATACCTTGTACGATTTACTCCAAAAACAATAGAATTGTAAAAATTCTAATGAATAGTAATGGGAAGCCCTATTTTTTTTTAATTTTTACGTAGTGGTGAAATCACAAAAACTCCAACTTAAAATGGCGACCTAGAACCAAATCTCTACTCGGTGCTCAGTGATGTAGTTTAAGGTCAAACTCTTAGCTGTTACATTAATCAATCCAATCAACAACAGTGATCAACAAACCTGATCGAGTATTATAATTTTATGTCGAAACAATTTTTTCGTTTCAATTTCCTGGAACATATCGCCAGTTTCCAAAATAATATTTGAACTCTCATCGATAACGTCTTTTGGCACCGATTCTAATTGCAAATACAGATAGTCTCGATTGAGATGATTCAGTGTGGCTTTAATTCTTAAGTGAAGACCTGAAAAAAAAAACATTTCCATCGAAATTTACGGCTTCATATTTTATGTGTCGATTTTTACTTACCGGATATCGAAAATATTGGACTAATCACATAGGAAATGTTGCTTTTCAGTTTTATGGTGAAATTCTCCATTCGCCAATAGTAAGTAAATAATCGAATTTCTTCACCGGCCAGTATTGTGTTGTTAAATTTATACACTTCGAAATCACGTGCACTAACACTAAATTACAGTTAATTATTGATTTACATCACATTCGCATGCAACGTGTCGAACTTATATTCGAATACACAACTCTATTTATTATAGCGTCTAGGACTCTACGGACGTCATTAGATGCGCTTTATCTGTCGTCGCCATTTTGGTTTTGATACAAACGAACTGCGTACTTAATATTCGTGAACAATTTGTTCGGAAAGGTGTATGGGTATGTGACCCCACTAGGCTAACTAGTGGGACCAATTTTTTCCTGTGCCTTTTCCCTTCCCTTGGTGCCCGAAATCAAATTATTCTACACTGAAAACTGATATCGTACGTGTATGAATATTGGGAGAGAGAATCTACAGTTTGTTAAGTTGGAATCCGGACTATCCGGTCTGAAGTCAAACAGGTTCAAGTTCGAGGAAATATTTTGGGGACCTGTTGGAAAAATTAGTAGAAGTACTTGCGGTACTTTGTTGTATCAACGACAAATAAAGCACATCCGCAAAGGTATTCGAATAATATGTTCGGTCCACGGGAATGCCATAAATTTACTTAACCTTTTTGGCTTTAATATTCTTTTAAGAGATTTCTTCTGAACCGGACTGAATTCGATAATTTTTTCGGTTGTTGTATTACCACCACTAGGCACAGCACCAACAACAACAACTGGCAGAGTCGTTGATGTTTCTACAATATTATTGATGGTGGTTGGTGTTTGCTGTTGAACTGTTCTTGATGGTGACTGATAATCCTTAAGATTTTGCTGAGATTTACTATCCGGTTCAATGTATGTGTAATATTGACGATTATTGGAATTTATCAGTTGCGGTGCTTGCATAAGATTCGGATGCATTGATGGCCCACCGAAATTATTAATTGGCACATTTTGTTGTTGTAACCAGTAGTTGTAATCATTATTTTGTTTTAATGATGGATAGATAGTCATTAGCATAGTTTTTAGATGGAAGATTTCGTGCAAAAGTCTTGCCTCCAGAAGTTCGAAAGATTGTGCCATCTGATCTAAAAATACAAATTTCCGTTCATTTCCGTTCTTTAAACATTCCATCAATTTTCCTCTATTTACTAACTTGATCCACAAATTCCTTCCAATTTTTTCGATATGCTGGCTTGTGCGCTTGCCTGTACATCTCCAGCTGTAATGGTGCATTCGGCAATCTGGATTTCCATCGGTGAATCATTTACGTTTGTTGAACTTGTATTGTTGATTGACGCTTGTCCTGAAACTATTCCGTAAATATGTTGATTAACTAAGTCAGTGGCTGGAATATTGGTTGGATGTTCCCGTAATTGGGTTAAAAAAAGTACCAAAAAAAGGTTGAATCTATATAGCGGTGATCTACAAGAGAATGGTGGATAAGGAACTGAAAATGCTACAAAAAATCGTCCTGGGGAGGATGGGGGTGAAATATCATTTCTCCCATTTAACAACCAGACAGACCTTCTGCTTCCACAATCCAAACATAAAAACTATTGCCCTGAAATTTTTACTACAGGTCGTTCGTCAATAATGAGTGACCAAAGTCAACCAAAGTTTGTTCTTAAAAATCGTTTAAATTAGGATGGAGCAATGTGGCTAAATTTTCTAACAAAAAAAAAAACATTGCGGAATTTCAGACCCCTGGAGCGGTCCGCCAAAAAATCTCTGTCAAATGCAACAGATGAGTACTAAGAGTTGACTAAAAATTGTCCACACTCGACTTAAGTGAACTTCCTGGATTTAAGCTTGTATAACTTAATTCACTCAATTTTTACGTATTTTTACTACAAAATACTGGAAGAGGTACTCTTTACAGCAATCAGAAAGCTTATCTCTACGGCAAGAGTACAAAATGGCAGAAACAGTGAGGCCGAACCCGAACAAGATGGACGGACAACGTATAGAAAATGACGCAACCAGAAAGCTATGTGCGTAAGAGATTGGACACGATGCGCAAAAAATCGGAGACACCAGGTTATTGAGAAGAGTTGAGAAAAGTTAAGGAGTAGGGGCGGAAGGTTTCGTATCATCTTCGGAAGAGTTTCCTTTCAAGGAATGGTATTGATTGTAGAATGTTTTCTTGAAGCGCGAATTGAAACACGTTCAACAAATGCGATTGATTTTCAGTAAAGGTAGAGAAGTCACGTCTGTTGATTGTCGCAGTAAAATTCTGTACGCTGTTGTTGTAGTTGTTGTTGGAAAAGTGTTTTAAATAGCTAAAAGAGAATGTTGTTTTGATGTTAAATTTTTTTACAGTAAAATCGTCCTGTCATGTACCTTAATTGATTTGTATCTTGGACCAGCATATAAATAATTCGTTTACTTGAAATGTACTCAGGATGATTTTTCTTTAATAGACCGGCCATTTAGTTGGCACGCCCATAAATATACATAAAATTAATTTATGATTGTTTTTTTTATGTCTCACACAGCCCCCCCTCATCATTTTACATTATACCACCTATGTAGGTATCCAAAACATTATTATTTTACCGCATGTTTTGTCTATCATTTAACTACTTTTATCGTAGCATATAATTAAACATAATACATACATACATACATACATACTATATCTATGTATTGTATGTAATCTATTTTGGTTGCCAAAAATTTGTTTGATCGTTGTAAGGTAATTAAAATTGAAAATAAAATTCATGTTGACACCGAGTATTTACAAAAAAAAATAAAAAAATAAAAAAAAGGTTTTGTACTATTTTTGATAATAAAATGAATAAATTAAATTAGTAACTTTTACTACTTCCGGTCATTATTAAAATATATTAATGGAGCCCTTTTTAAAATTTTATTTTTCTATTAACTACGCATCATTCAATATTACACAATTAATAATTAAAAAAAAAAAAAAATGTTTTTTTTATTATTAACTAACTACTCACCGGCAATATTCCCGAAATCCATTTCCATCACAATAACGGCCAGCATTCCAATCCATATTTGAGATTTATCCATTTTAAGCGACAACCAGCCTGACCGCATCACCTCCTGTCTCTATCTCTATTCAAATAATCGCAAACCAACAATAATGTCAGACGTTAGAATACCAACTAAAAATTTTATTCTGGTTTCTATGGAAATGTCCGAACGCGTGGGGTAATAAATATTCGGATGATTCGAAAATTGTTAATTGATGAATTGAAATCTCTTCTCTTTAAATATGTAGAGAGAGAGAGAGACAGAGAGAGGGCGACGCGCCATAATATTTTACCATTTTACGGAAGAATTTTTTGTATTGACTTATTGGATTAATTACTGAAAAAATGAGGAGGGGGAGGTGGGTGGCGGTGTTTAATAAAAACGTTTCGATTTCGCTACCAGGTATTTAATTAATTTCAATATTAAAACATTTGATTCAATATAAAATCTTGAAATTCTACCAAATTAAAATGTGACTATTCGAATTTCCACCAGACCAAACTATACTTTTGCGGATGGCGGAATAAATGCGCGTTTTTTATTTCCTTCTTGTCGATTCACTAGCTGTTGGTGGTGGCGGCGGACCTCTTTTATGCAAATCCTCTAAGTACGTCATTATAATTTGTGATCGATCGTATGAAATGTGGTCCAACACTAAATACCTAATTAAAATCATTATTTTTATTAACATTTTACGCGCATATATGGATGACGTCATGTCATTTTGCAATTTCGGTGAAATTGACAGTTTTCTACAACATTTTTTCGGCTTTTATAGTTAAGATTCGAGTTTTGTCGGGCAAATAGTGACAAAATATATACGAGATCTTGTACATATAATAGGGGGCGCTGCTAGCACATGGTTCCAACATTCTTAATATTTAAAAATTGTGGTTTTTTTAATTATTTATATAAAAAAAATGGCAACATTTCGAACTGTGGCCATATTTTTAATGTCAACTAAGCGCACAGACTGACCATCTTGTTAATGATTAAAAATCATATCCAACAAAATTCTAATTTAAAATTTAAAACAAATGGGCATAAGTTATGGGGATAAAAAGGAAGCTAAGGGATGAATAGGTATCATTACTAAAATCACGCCACTGTGGAAAACTCATAGTTGACATTGACAAGTGAGACGCAATATCAAAAACAAAATGGCTCCCTTTGTCTTTATTTTCAATTTCAATACACAAATTGTTCGTTTTGTTCGAACAGATGAGAATTCCAAAGGAATAAAACTAATTTAGGCTAAATTGACGTTAATATTTCATCGGTGAGCCTAAGTTCCTGGGATAATCTTAATTTTTAAGACCAATTGAGAACACCGCACGATCATCTTTTCCAAAAAAAAAAAAAAACCCTATTACTCATGATTCCAGGATAAGTATGAACAAGTAAGGACTTTTTTATATTATTTCTGGATAGTAACCCTGGAAGTAGGAATCCGTTTGAAGCAGTGTCGTTTTTTTTTTGGTGGCAAAATTCAAAAATTAAGTCCTAATTGGTGGAAACATACATCAGCAAGTGACAGCAATAATCGAAAGTACTTTGGATTGCATGGCAGACTGCAGTAAAAACGAAATAGAAAACTTCCGATTCCCCAACATTCTTTTCGTTTTGTTTGTCTTGACTTACCTCTTATCATTTTTTAAAATTTCTTCTATATCTTTCAAGTGGCTCGAGTTATCTTTGACAATCTCAAAACTTTTGTGTGTTATTAATTTACACTCCTGCAGTAATTCACGGAATGACGTTTTCGCATCGATTGTTTTATCCTTCAGATAGTCCCGATATTCCCGTTCACATTTATCGCTGCTGTTATACTTTTGATATCGTTGATCATCTCGAACCGATTTCTTTATATCCTTCCAAGATGTGGTCAACGTCAGTTTTGGTAGTTCATCAAGCATTTCACGAAATTTATCTCGTTTTTTCTTTGACAATTGATCAATGTGATCGTTAAATAAACGTTCGCGATCTTCACGTTCCAAATGCTCGACCAGTTCCCATCGGTGATCTTTGCGCAATTGTTTCTTAACTTCTTTCCATGTTAGATCGGCATTGCGAACTAAATCGGCCAATAGCGCACTAAAATGTCGCATGGCTTCGTCACGTTTGTGATGTTCACGTTCCTTGTCACGATCACGTAAATGACCAGCCAATTGAATTTGTACTTCTTTTTCACGTTCCTTAATACTTTGTTCAGCCCGAATTTGACGATCACGTTCCCGCTGTTGACGATCGGTTTCATCGTCTGAGGTTAATGGATGTTCGCCATCTTCCTGGTTTTTTTAAAAATTGTAAATGAATTAATAAGGGTTATGGGACTAAAAAAAAAATTATCTAACCTGATCATCATCGTTCTCCTTTTTTTCCTCTTTTTCCTTTTCGCTATCCTTGCTTTCTCGACGTTTTACTTTATTTTTATCCTTCTCTTTCTCCCTATCCTTATCCTTTTCGCGATTCTTTTCCTTTTCACGTTCTTTCTTCTCTTTTTCCTTTTTCTCCTTGCGATCGCGTTCTTTCTCTTTGGACTTCTTTTTTTCTTCCTTCAGAATTTTACAGTAATCATGGAAATAATCTTCACGCAATAGCGAGCTATCAACAGCTCGATATCGTGCATCTGAATCAATCTTTTTCTTAACATCAAACCATCGACTATGTCGATCGATGTCTGAATGTTCACGTAGCAGGGCTATGAAATCTTTTCGTATCTAAAAAATAATGCATAGAAAAATTCGAGGTTATCCACACAGGTAATATGATTGATCAGGGCACAGAATTATAATTTTAAGGCTTAAATGTCTAACTTATTGATTAAAAATGGCGGTGGGACATTATTTTATTTATTTATTTATTTATTGTCATTTAACAAATAAAATAATTTTTTGTTTTATTGAAATTCGACAAAAATATGGGGAATTTAGTTTTACATTCCCCGCCATCTTCCCTCTTTTATCAGAGAAGGCAAATTGATTTTTTTTAATTTTATTTTATCGAATTTCAATATCAGACTTCCTGAAATGTCAAATAAGTATAATTATGCTGAAAAAAATGGTTATTAAGGCTGAAAAAAATTATATTATGTATATGTATTGGTTGTTGAGGCCATATAAATGATACAAACAATTTGACTTTGTAGAATGATTGATCATTTTTGAGATTTTTTTTTTTTTTTTTTTATTTGATTTTTTTATTATTTATTTATTTTATTATTTTTGCATTGTTTACATAGAGACGGACAAACGGACACACACACAACCTAATTAAAGGAATGTAATAATAAAATTAAATTGATGTTTCCCCCAATATGTTTTGAGTTAAAATTGGTACTATCCGCGGTATTTTTTATTGATTTTTTTTTTGATTGATTGAATATAACATTGCAAAGTTGGGAATATACAAAATTGTAAGTAGCTAGTTATGAAGTTATAAGGAGGGGATTCTCTACTTTTATCCCATATACAAGTTTTACTCTTCCCCAAATGTCGCGATTAAAGCAAAAAATATTTTCTGTGTTTTGGATTGTTGAGAGGATGGGACTTTCATCTGTTCCATCCACACCATCCACCGTTAGTAGTACTTGAACGAGTTGTTATGGAGACCAAGGAGATCGGTTAAAAAGTTTTTTTATCTTTTTCTTTGTCAAATGTCAGAAATATTTGTGTGAGTTTGGATTGTTGAGAAGATTGGTAATTTGGTGTTGACCTGTCTACTCAGATCACGACCGATTATTGTGAATCAATAATTTATCCTCACAATCCACTTTGTTACCAGTACACTGGAATGGTGCTTTATTCAATTTTTAAATTTTCAATTAATTTTTTTGATCAATATGAGTGGATAGACTGTAGTTCCGTTAAGCGAGTTCCAATAAAAAAAAAATCTAGAAATAACCTATTTGACCGCATTACAGGTTGATTTGGATAGTAAGATTTTGAACAAGATCTAAATGATCAGAGGATGAAGGTGCGGCATATCATTCCACCTTGTATCCATAGGGCTTAAAGAAGAATTGCTCAATAGATCCTGAAAAATACTGTCCCTTATACTGTCCATAACGAAGGATCTCGTATACGAACAAGAAAAAAAAATCGAGAGATTACTCTCTGACCAACAAAATCCTACGTTCACATGGAGCCGAAACTATCCAAAAAGTACTGTGGTTTTGGCCTTGAAATGCGCCACGTCCGCAAAATAATTCTTGGGAAACCCCCCAATAACCCAAGTAATTTCAGTCTAATTCATCATACAATCTCGCCTGTCGAACGCAATTCCTTCAAATCACAAAATCTAGACATTTTTTTCACAAATAATTAAGTTTTCATAGAGTACGCTGCCTATTGTTTTTGAGCGAAATATGGAATCAGCTTCAGAGAATAATATCAAGAACTTTAGCCTGTCAGAACATTACCAAAAAAAGCGTACAGAATCAGATCAGAGGATGTCAGTTTTTTTTTTAAAAAAGCTTCGAAAAATCAAGAACGACCAAACTTTTGTTGGCTCAGTAAGATGAGATGATAGCGATCTTAACAGAGACTCTAGACTACAGTGTTCAAAGTGTGGCTTTCACGAAGATATTGCCAGCCAAGGAGGAATTTTCCATCTAGAGACAGTGTACTCCAATTTGAGGAGTCTAATAACGTGGACCATATTGTCTCAGTGCTTGCCTCATCGAAATTGAATTGAAAAAAATACTGCTTGTTGAAACTTAAAGCTTGTTGAAACTAGGAATTGTACACTAATTAGGGCAGAGTGAAATCATAATAAAATATTAGTAAAGTAGGTACTTACAAATCTGTACATTCTTTGCAGAAAAATAATAAAAATAGAAAATAGCGACAAAAAAAAAAATGTTTTAACTTGACTCACACATTGGGGCATCTAACGTACACAATTTGTCTATAATTTTGTTACTTCTTTTTTCTAACTTTCAAAAAAATGTTTAAAAAGAAAAAGAAAGAAAAAAAAAAAAAAAATTAAAATATTTGTAACCGTATCTCGGCAACGAAAAATACCATGTTTTTTTAATCTGCATGTAGCACATCGGCGTGGGGTCAAGTAGTGGCAAACAATATTCTTATCAAATAGCTGCACACTTCGGCAACGACAATCATGTGTGTGGTGTGAGCATAACAACGACGTTAAAGAAGGGGGTCGTGATTCAAGGTAAGCCTCCCAAAATGGCCTGGCGGATCGATGACGTCTTGAAAAATCGACACAAGTCGCACTTCAATTTTTGTTTTCTTGTTCAAATTTTTATTAAAATTAAAAATAAAATATATATTCAAACTATGTACCTAATGCTCATTTTGAAAAAATTGCACATAAAAGGGCGCGTGCACTTTGTACACACACACACCAACAAAATTTTCAAAATGTAAATATTGTGACTATCCAACAAAATTGATCGCGACATTGAACGAACCAAAAAACAAAAGAAAATCACATCACTTGTGAGCATTAAATGAATTTCGTTGGTAGACGTACAAACAAATAGGACGATTTATTGTTCACTAACCTGTTCTTTTTTTTGTTGCTTTTCCTCCTTTTCGCGGCGCCGAACCTCAACAATGAATTCATTGAAAAGACTTTCGCGCTCGCGCATTTTCTCAATGCCTTTGAAACGATCGTCTTTACCATATCTTTGGGCAAAATCACTAAACGATGATCTGCAAACAGAATGTGACAAAAATAAGAAAATATTTCTTTTTTTTTTTTAAAAAAACATCAAAAAGATCCTTACTTGCCATGTAGACTAGAATTCTCCATCAGATTTCTAAAATCATCTCGTTTCTGTCGCATTTTATTTCGCTTTTCTCGCCGTTCCTCTTCCGCTCGTTCTTTGACATATTTCTCAAATACCTGTTTGCGTTCCCGCGATGTTAACAGCAAATAACGTGGATCGAATACGATTTTATGCAGTTCCTTCTCCCACGTACTGAATGCTGACACCTAAACGCAATTAATTTGGTTACAGGCAGCCATTTTGTAAAATATTAAATTTGAATTTGGGACGTACATCTTTTTCCTTGAGCATTTCTTTGAACGATTTAATTCGTATGTCTAAGGGTACCAAGGCCCGTTCACGTGCTGCTCGTACTTCAGCCTCGATTGCCGCCTCTTTTCCTATGTCCGTTTTTTTCTCCAGTTGTTTCGATACAACTACAAAATTGGAGATTTTTTTTTTTTTGAGTTAAATTGGCAACCGACATTTTGTTTTTTTGGTACAAACCATTAGCCTCCAATTTCGGTTTTTTATTTGCAGACTGCTCATTTTCGGTGCTCGATTCCGATTCCGTTCGTTTTTTGGGTGCCGTTTCCATGATAATTTCCACTTGTGGCTGTTTCTCATCCTTTGGCGGAACGACATTCAGCAGTTGTTCGGGTGTCGTTGATATTGCCTTGTCTACATCGGCTCGTCCTAGTAAGTCTTCCGGTCGTTCCCAAACGGATGTTCTCGTTGAAGGATTGTAAAAGAAGACACGTCCGTCACCGGTCCATACTACGCACCTTTAAATAAATTTGGAGGGGAGGGGGGCCGTGTAGATAGATAATTTATGTGTAAAATTGTTTATTATTTATACAAACCATGGAGTTCCTGCTATTGGTGTACTAGAAATCGGTCTCGATTTGTCCTGTTGCTTTGCTGCAAGTTGTTTTGCCTTTTCTTCTTCCTCTTTTTTCTTTTTTTCGGCTTCCTGTTTGCGCTTCTTTTCCATTTTGACTTCAGCACTTTCTTCAATTTTAATATCTTGCGGTTTCATCACAAATCCCATTGGGTCAAACAGAACATTTTGTGCATTTTGAATTTGATGTATTTGCTGCATTTGCGGAGTTATCACTGGTGTTGCATTAATTTGCATAGCGGTAATAACGGGACCACTTGGCGCTGTGACTGGTGGCTGAGGAGATGTACCTGCGTGCGCAGCCATTCGTGCAGCTATTCAGAAAATATTAAATTAAATTAATTATTATGACATTTAGGTATTTGATTGGTATGTACCCTCAAGGTCTCTGATTGCTTGTGGTTTTTCCCAAACACTTTCACCGCGACCAGCATGATAGTAATAGGGACGTCCGTCAGGTGCTCTATGTTCTGACCATTCAGCGGCACGCGCTATTACCTGCGGTTCAATAACACCAGGTTTGGAGATCAATGATTTTGCGGGTTGCTCTATCATTGGCTGTTGTGGTTGCTGCCATGACATACCCCAAGGACCGGGTGGATAGCCACCAAAACCGGGCGGAGGCATACCATATTGTTGTGCGCCAAATTGTGGTGGCGGTCCACCATAATGCTGCATTTGGTGATGTTGCTGCTGCTGTTGCTGTTGCTGCTGGGCATGAGACATTTGTTGGATTTGTTGTTGTTGAAGTTGCTGATGTTGTTGGTGTTGCTGAGTAGCCTGTTGTATTGGTTGGGTAGTTTGATTTTGTGACGCAGCTGTTTGATTTTGATTGGGAGACTGTTGCTGATTTTGGGACGATTGCTGCTGCTGCTGTGGAGATGGCTGTTGTTGCAGTGGAAGGGGTTGAGCGGATTGTTGTTGAGTTTGCTGTGGTGTTGTGTTCAGTTGACTTTGTTGTTGTACAGACTGCAATGGCGTCGAATGTTGCTGCTCGTGTTTTGGCTGACCTAATAGCTGGGATGACTGTGTTGTGATTTCAGCTGAGTTGACTTCAGTATTTGGTTGTTCATTGTTTGCTTTTGGAACAATATCAGATGGAACATCAGAAATGGCGGTTTGCCCATTAAGTTCCTTTGTTTCTGTATTGGTTTTGATCGCATCATTCAGTTTTTCAGTTCCGTATTGTTGCTGTTGTTGTTGCTGGTTTTTTGCATTCATTGCCTCTACGTCGACTTGATTCATAATTTTAATATGAGGACCTTCTGGTCGAGTCCATGTTGTCTCACGTGATAATGCATGATAGTAATACGATTTTCCCTCTTCGGTTTTTGTCTCAACCCATAATTCCATTTGAGGAGCACCAAAAGGACTACCGCCCATCATGTGAGGCGGAGGACCATATGGGTTGCCCATCATTCCCGGTGGTGGACCCCAGTTGGGATCAAAATTTGGCGCACCAAATCTGCCACTTCCTGGGGGACCACCTCCTCGACCTCTAAAAAATGGTAGTTGACCAGGCGGGCCACCACCTCTGCCTCTCATTGGTGGTCCCATCGGACCACCGGGACCATAACCTCTGCCCCGAAATCTAGGCGGAACATTTCCTGGTCCCCACGGTCGACCTCTAATGAAAAAACTCTTTAAACATATTGATTTCTTTGCACCACAAGTATTCCACCATAGATGGTGGAATCTTTGTTTTTGAGTAACACTTTTTTCTTAAAAAAAACATCAATCATTTTTCATTCGATTTTCAAGCGCTTACAAACAATAATGTCCAAAAGAAATAAATACGTCTACAAAATCGATGGTAGCATCTTATGGGTTGGGTATTTTATTAGTCTATAATTTCGTTCTTATAAATTATTCACTGTATATGCACAATGAGTAAATTAAATGAGCTTGAAAAATTAATTGAAGCGTTCATTGTTAAATAAATTTTTATTTCTTTATTCTGACTATACAGGAAATTCCAACACCAATCCCAGAAGGGACAAATGTTGTGAATCTCATTATTTAGAGAGGCATACCAGCAGTTAATGAAAATGTATTTACTGCTCGAATTTAGTGGCGTTTAATAATAAGAACACTTCACCGGTCATTGGAAGATTGCGTGTGTGCAAACGCACACCTGGGAGGGCAGCATTTCATAATTTTTCATGTTTTTTTTTCGGATACATTGTGTGTCCGAACAATTAGATGAGTCACTGTAGCAAATGGCAGTTTTTGTTTGGTTTTTAGTATCTACTAATGTACATTTGTTGTTTTTCCTAAGAGAGTATGCAAATTTTTGATCGATATAATATGCAGGTAGGTAGGTAGTTCATTGGAGAAAAATAAAAGGACAAATAAACGAATATAGATGCAACGAAAAGGTTAAAATTGGAAAAGAAACAACTGCAAAAGCTTTTTTAAAAAAAACCTTACCGAAAGCCACCGCGGCCTGGTGAAAATCTGTAATCAAATCCATCCTCAAAATCGCCATCAAATTCTCCATTTCCGTCTTCAAACAATTCTTCTTCAGTATTTTGCTTTTCTTGTGGTTCCACTTCATCGTTTTTATTATTTTCATCAGTCGGTGCATCCATTTAAAATATTTATGTGATTAAAACACGCCTAATAAAAAAACTTTATCTCTAAAATTAAAACAAAATTGACAAAACTAATGGCGTTTTCATTTAGTCGATGTTGCCATTGAGACGGTGTGGCTGTCCAAAAAGCGTTTTCTCCACAACTTTTCTCATCTGGCAATGCACTTTTTTGTCCTATTTTTTTTCAACTTCTTTCTGTTATTTAGTAGATTTTTATTTCAAAAAAGAAGTTATAGTGAAATTATAGTGAAGTTATAAGAAATTAATTATAAATTTTTGAATTATATTTACAGTGTTTATGTAGCCTTACCATTAGCATTTCTAAAACAATACAAAAAATCTCCAAAATTTATTTTAAATTCACAAAATGGTTTCCATTGGTGTTGCCATTGAGAATATGGATGTAGGAAATTAACAATTTTATGCTACGAAAAAATCCTTTTTATTGTTATGATTCAGGTGAAAAGCGACATAAATTTGTTCATGCATCTGATTTCCTACAGCAAAATTTAATTTTTAATATATTTTCAGAAAATATTAATATTAAAATGCGTTTCGTTGTTCCATTATTCCAATACTTTTTGTCAAAATTAGTGTTGTCATTGAGACATTGGTTGTCAACAAAGTTTTTGCAGTTGGTAACACTGTTTATATATCGTGTTCTTTTGATTGAATCGATTAAGGTGAAAAGTGACGAGAAATTTTCAATTTTCCGCTGTAAAATTTAATTTTAAATATATTTTCAGAAAATACAAATTACAATGCGTTCTGTAATTCCATTAGTACGATATTTGACACCCCGTAATGGTGAGTTTATTTTCACCCAATTTAGCCTCGGAATATTTTTATAGAATAATGGAAAATTGTTACATAATTTTGATCCATCAATTTTAAATTTATTTTTAAAAGTAAATTACTGTTTACAGCTGCTGCCCTTAGCAGATGCTATCATCAAGGACATCATCGTCCAGCTTCCCTAAGCGATTTACCAGTACCAGAAGGAGATTGGCAGGAGGCATATAATGCAAAGCAAGCAAGATACAATGGAATTCTAGGAGCAAGTTTCTTATTCTTTGCAGGCACCATATTTTATGTAAAGGAATATTTAAATTTACATAATTTCGCCCCTTTTATTAATAAATTATCGCTTTATTTTTAGATGAAACAAAGTGGTGTCGTTAACTTTAATTTTGGACCACCCAAAACTTACGAATAAATTAATATTAGCAATTAGAAGATGAGCTAAAGTTCTTCATTGAAAGTAATAAAACATAAATCTTATTTGAATTTTGTTTAGATTATTATTATTATTACATCTTATTTTACCTAAACCTTAAAAAAAGTTGTGTATCTCACAAATCAAACGATATCTAGACACATGAAGCAGGATCAATTCATCAAAAGGCATTTTTGCGGTCAATGCTAGACAACCACAAAATCATCTTTAATTTTCCACATTGAATTGCATCTGTTTTAGAATCTCACCTAAGTCTACCATGGATATGATGATGAACTTTCATATCCCAGGGAGGATCAACATCAAAATGTTGACACAAAGACGTAGAATTAGTTTGGGCTTCATTAGTTTTTGATTTATTGTGAACGAATTAATATAGTCCGTGTCGTTGTTGGCTGAGGTGAATTGTTGCATTTTGGTTACGGACAATTTGGATCAATCAACACCATGTCCAGTATGATCCTATGATCTATCCGATATTTTATGGAGAATTATTTCTGAGATTTTTATGTGATTTATCTTGAATTGAAATAAAATATCGGACGACTTTGCGAATTTGCCATTAAAATTGTTGTGCTTCCACCAAAAGATACGCAATGCAAAAAATTTTGATCACGAGATTCGATCGCATGTAAAGAGGATAATTAAAAAAAAACACGTTGAGGTTTTGAGGTAGTTTGTAAACAGAGACTCGAAATAGACTCTCCAACTCTTATAATATGTATAAATTATGTTAGTTAATCCGCCCTTCGGCCCTTTGACCTCCTCCCATACAATTTTTTTGTAAAAAATGTTTTCATGCGTTTAATTGAAAAATTTTGAAAAAACTATATACAAAAAAGTGTTAATTTTTTATTTCGCATAAAACGGGATTAATGTCTACTTCTCCGGATGTATGTGGATCGATCACCCGCATCTCCAGAAATATTTTCCATACCATACGGAGCGCGTAAAATTAAAAAAAAAAACATCTTCAATTTTTCAATCAGATCATTGAGTGGCCCGTTTATTTTAAAAGGCAACCAAGACATGCTTCAAATCATCTGTTATCTTGGTTTCCTCATTGGATTTGCATCAATTTCGTTTTTTCTTTTTAAGATTTTTTTTTTTTTTTGGTTGGAAAAGAAGACATTTTAGTGTAGAAGGGGACACACATCTGGTATCCCTGATTAGGTTGCCCAATGGACAATAAAAAAAAAACAAACAACAACAACAAAATCTATCAAACACAAAGGTCGCTCAACAAAAAAAAATATTTATTTAAATATAAATTTCTAATAAAAAAACAGAAGATGCTTTTGTTGTGTGCAATAAATTGAAGTGAACAATATAAATTTCTTTTAATTTTTCTTTGTCTATTAAATGATAACACTATAAATTAACTATTAAATTACTCGTTAAAAAAAATGTTTTCCCAATTCTTTATTTTTATCTCAAAATTAAAATTAAGAAAATTTAATTCGTTACGAAAACCCTACCTAATTGCATCCTTTTACCTTGAATTTTAAGTTTTTTTTTTTAATAAAAAAAAATAAATAAAAAAATTATGTAAGAACACAACAAGTACCGAGAGGCATATGTTGTTGAGGCTGAGGCGCGCGCCCAGGCACATAATCCATACACATTTATATGTACCTCCCAAAGGAAAAGTTTAATTTCAATTTTAAACTCTTTTTGTCTGTTTCGTATTTTTTGAAATTTTTCTTTAATATTTTCTTCATTATAGGATTTTTTTTTTCATTTTCAATTAATTTGATAATAAAATACATTTCCCAAGCTAAACTGTTAAATATAGTCAATCATACTATACTAGAGATAGTAGCTGTTGTTGTTGTAGGCTGTTTGGCTTGTAGTGTGTAGATAAATTTTTCTTTTTTCTTTTTCTCATTGATGGATAAACTTTTACTTGTAAGATTTTACTATTGATGATTTTATGTATATGAAATGTTGGTTGTTGTTGTTGTTGTTGTTATTATTGTTGTTGTAGGTTATTTGTTGTTCATTTTTGTTGAATTAGTATAAATTGATTTAGAAAGGAATTTCTGAATTTTTAAAATTTCGTTTTCTTTTATATATCTATATATGTATATATATATAGACATATATATATAAATAGTAGCTTAGTAATCGTCTAAATCAAAGCCATTGTTGTCCAATTCGTCCAGTTGCATGCTTTGGAAATCTACCTTATAACGCAAAATACCTGCAAACGAATTATTAAAATGATTAGTTTGTGTGTGCGTCTGTATTTGGACAAAAACTATATTTATATACACACACACACATACATACATATGCACAGTCCAACCTGTTTTTGTGCAGTGGCTAGGGACTACATAAAAAAAAATCGCACAAAAACAGGCTTCAAGCGTATTATTATGTATTGTGCTGGACATTTTTCATTTTCCGCTAAATTTTTTCTCATACCGCATAAAAACAAAAAAAAAATCGCACAAAAACAGGTTTGACTGTACATGTTTTAATTATACTATAGTGTAGACTAGCGATTAATGTCACTAATTAATCTCAGGCACAAAAAAATTAATAAATATAATTCAGGATAGCAGGAGTGTCCACTGACTGGTCTGTTAATCAAAATACCACAATACATAATACAAAGAAGCACACAACAAAATTCATTCCTATGACCATCTTGTGACTCCCTGTGAATTTTATTTGCTCCATTTGTACGCAATTTGGTTTTTATTTTGATATGCACACAAAAATGACCGTGAGTGAGCAATAAATACAACAAAAAAAAATATCAAAATTAATTTCACAACATAAACAACACGCCGTGTACCTACCAACAAACTGACCACATGCAATAAATTCAAATGATACGCCCACACTGATCAAATAACGGATGAGTATGGAACGGAGGAGGGGGGAAGTTGATAATTACCCTAAAAAAACAGTGAAACGATGAAATTGTGAAGAAATGAGTAAAAACCAGAGAATTAATAAGAGAACAGGAAAATGAGAAAATTGTGGAAGAGTAAACAGAGAAAAATTATTTAAAAAAAAGAAAAAACAATGGAACAAGGTGGACAAAAAGGAAACAGAGAAGATGTAATTACAAGGAATGTCTTATAATGGGCCCACATACAGAGGCGCCTTCTGGGTACTTCGAGCACCTAACGGTGTCCATCCTCTCTAACACTATGCAGCCCCGTAAGGTCATACAAGAGATTTGTGTTTCATTTTTGGTTCTTAAATACTTCTTTGATTAGTCATAACAAAAACGAGATGGCACTTGATCAAAATAAAACTAAAGGATCTTTGAACAGGAGATCCTTGCTAAGATCCTTCCTTCACTACATGTGTACATGATGTAGCGTGAGGTTCAGTTCCTACTATTAAAGAGACAAAGAGAGATATTTAGACTTCCATTAATGTCGAGTTAATTTTTAGCCAGTTGGTTTTGTAGCGCTCCACTAATTATAAATAGGGAATCGTACCATATTCGGGTGTAAACTGAACCCAGATGTAATATTTACTCATTTTAAAGAATTTGTTCCTCTATCTCTATGATTCCGCAGACCCAGAAGTTTTACAATTCGACAATTTTCATAATCTCCAGCTGAAATTGGTATTGAAGGGACACACACAAAAAGTCAATTCCAATTGATGGATTCAAAATTATTTCTGATATTTGGTATCATTACAGGTCCAGGGTTTGTTGGCAAAGAATTTGATATTTAGGTATGACGTATGGGAAAACCCACCTAATTTTCAATAAAACCGTCCACAACTCTGACAATCAAATAAATTAGGAAAAATCAAATTTGATTAGATCCAGAATTCGAAACATTTTTCATAGAAAAATGGCGAATTCTCTACCATCTCTTCTGGATAATGAGCACAGAACTTTAGTGCCTCACCGCCTGCATAATTAACTCTGTTGTAATCAAGTCAAATGTGAAATATCTCGAGGTTTTACTTACTTCGGTTTATATCAAGAAAATTATGGAGTTTGAGTTTGAACAGCTAAAGGTCTTCATCAATTATTATTCAACTGTTTTTGTTCACAGTACATATGTAGCTCTAGACTCTAGACTCTAGACTGTTTTTTGCCAAAATCAACATTACTACTACTTAGCCCCATGTCCATCATATAAAAATGTCATCATCATGCCAAACTAAGCTACATTGAAGAAAAAAAAACCTCATTCGGACAATCCATCGTAACGGAAACCGAATTCACAAAAGTTTCGTAGATTTATGCCCTTACCCATAGAAGTACTAGATTATAGAAAGGTAGTTAGGTAGTTAGGTGCATGTCGAAGGGTTATATACAATACCCACTAACTCATTTTTACCGATTTTTTTTTTATTGCATAAAATTGATGTTTTTATGCAACCCTGCACCTATGGTCCAATTAATAAAAGTTTGTTTTAAAAATGTCGTTTTTTTTGCAATGTTTGACCATTCCGTAACTCAGTACGCTATACGAAACAATAAAGTTTTTTACTGTCACCTGAAAAGTACATAAAAAATGAGTTAGCGGGTATTGCATATAAGCCATCGATGTGTGCGTGAGATTTTAGTATTAAATAAAATCATATAGAGCGCCGTAACTCGTATATTTTATATGGAAAATGTTCACACTTCCTTTTCTATCATCTAGTAGCACTTCTATTCTTGAGCCCAAAATCCTAGCTCGATTTGACGGAAAAACGGCAGAATAATCTCAACGTGAATATCAAAAGTTTGTGTCAAATTTACACAATGAACCGATAAAGGTTAATCAATGAAATTAATTATCTAACCGATACATTGCGGCCCTTATACGGTACAAATCATATTGTGCCCGTCGAAGGGTTAAAAAATCAGTATGTAAAAATTACAATTTCTAGTTTATACAATTTTTGAACAATTTTGTTTTTTTTTTAATGTTTTTGGCTAGAAAAATCATGCATAAAATGTTTAAAAGAAAATGGTGGTAAAATTTGATATACAAAAAATATAGAAAATTAATCAAAATGCAATTAAAAACTTTTTGTTGTTGTTGCAAAATGGCACCAATTAAAATAGATGAAAGGGGCGCACAAAGGTTTCTTCTTCTTTAATTTATGTTTAGTTTGTTCAACAAAAAAAAAGAAAAAAAACTTATTGCGGATTGACTAAAATGATGTTCAGACAGATATGTCAATATAAATTTTCGATTTAGACTAATAATTGACTGGATCCTTTAAAATGAATTACAGCGATAATTTGGAAAATATTTGCCATCCCAAATGTGCTCTTGTGCATATCAAATTAACGAAATTAAATTATCAAAAAATAGGATAAAACAAAAAACAGCAAAACATCAGAAAATATTCTAAAAAGCTCTAAACACAAAAAACGATAAAAAAAACGAAAAAAAAACATACAAAATCTACGGAAGCTTTTTCATAAAATGCTAAAAACTATTTCGAAGCAAAAACATTTTTTTTTTGTGTACAGTACCTTATAGCGAAGATGATATTATATAAATGTAAGTGGTTAATGATGAAATAAAATTTTTTTTGTATTTTTGATGTTTTTTTGTTTTTCATTTGGATGGTAATTTGTGTGGAAAAGCATGTTAGTAATCATCTAAATCAACATCATCAAGTGGCTCATCCGCTTGGAGAGACTGAAAATCGACTTTGTAGCGAAGAATCCCTACACCACATTTTTTATTTTTTTATTTTTATTTTTAAAATAGCGTACAACATATTTGAAACGAAGGAATGTGGATAATAGCCGAGGCAGCAGAAAATGTTAAAGAAAATTATTGGAATTAGTTAATTAATTTTGTAATTGACTAGCACTACGGTAAAAAATATAATTTTTTTTTTATAAAAAGTGTACTTACCACCTATGCCACCAAATCCTCGAACGAATTGACTTCCCTCTTGTGATTTGTCTGTAATAATTTCCAGGGTAGCACCGAAACTTTTATAATTATTTGCTAACCATTCTAGGAGAGGTTGATTTTCGACTAATTCCATTTCTACCCCACTCTAAAATGTATTTAATTTGTTTTTTTTCTTCCATTTCCCACTTAATAAGAGGATAAAAAATGTACCTCCTTATCTGTAAAATGACTTTTATCTTTTTCTTGTTCGGGTGTCAAATGCAATACTGTCGTTGATATTGAGTTTGCATGGTTCTTCAATACGTAACGTTGAATGTCTAAGTTCTCCCAGCAAATAAGTGTTTCAACTGATCCTAATTCTAGCGCTCTAAGAGTATCTTCAACACCAAAACAGTATTTACCAGTGTCCTATTGTTAACATACAAAACAACAATAAAAAAAACGTCATGAAAACAATAAAACAACAATTTACTTGTGAAATTTCATCAAAATATCGTCCAATTAGTTTTTTCTCCTGTATAAATTTAACATTTTGCAATGATTCGGCAGCCAATTCAATAGCCTGATTGAATCCATTTTCGCCACCATATGACACATCAACCAATTTTATTATTTTCGATTGTAACCTCTAATTTTAAATAAAAATGAAAAAAAAAAAAATTAAAATACTTTCAAATACTCCTAATCAATTATCGTTCAACTTACAGGATCAAACATATCCGACTGACTAAGTTCAGTCTTAAAATCGGCGCTACCAGCTAATATGAGTCCAGCAATATTTGGTTTATCATTTGTAATGTATAGTTGCGTTGCTACTTCGGCCACTTTTCGGACATAGTTGTGCCGTTTCTCCATACGCAAACGTGCAAAACGTAGGGCCGATTGACCACCGCGACCGTGCTTCTTTGGCAAGTCTACCGTAAATTTGTGCAATACTTCACGTGTATTCCCTTGCAGCGTACCAAAAAGGGCACCATTACCGTCCATTACAATGAAACCAAATTTATTGTCATCAGCAAGTAGTGCTGTCAGTGCTTCGGTATGAAATTTATTATCGCATAAGTATAAAGAGGTATTGATTGGTTTAAATGGCTCAAAATCGATGTTCACTTTTTTCTCTTTTCCTTCTTCCGTTACAATTGTACCGCAATATATTACAAGACCATTCGGAGGCACTTTGGTATATAATTTAAGTCTGTGCTGTACTGATGTAATAGCACCCAATACAGATAATCTATTGACACGTGACTTAATGTTTGAGGCTGTACCAAATTCATCGGCTAACATTTTGCTTACACGTGATATTTGATCTTTTGGTGGAATAATTAATGAAATCATGCTGGTGCCATTTCTGCAAAAAAAAAACCACCAAATATTATTTATTTATAATTACAAAAAAATGCCATTCCATGCAAAAATGCGCATACGACACTTTCCGATGGGCTTCTTTTAACACTTTTGCAGTATTACCGCGTTTTCGTATTTTTAGGTGTTCGGTTTTAGGTAAGACATTAAGGTTGGCTACCTTTCCATGATCTTGTCACTATGAGCTTTGATTACACTAACAAAATTACTTCCAACTCATTTGTTTTTTATATCACACCGAGTGCAGGATATTATAAGAAGGGCATGAGGGGACCGAATGGATGAGGAAAGAATAGTAAATATAGCAGTGAAAAATATATCGACTGAAAGAAGATCGCCTGGCCGACAGGACTGTAATAAATTAAGAAAAAAAATGTAATACACAAACCCCTCCTAAGTACTTCGAATTCGAATTAATAGCGGTGAGTAAGGTTTCTCAAATTTTGTAATATTATGAAATTCTTAACTTAACCAAAAATTCATTAAAAGAAAAAAAAAATTGAATGGAAGAAGTAGAAATTGTATGGTTAAAAATAGCTTCCTTCGTTTTTATTAAACGTGATCTTCCCTATGACGCTCCAAACAGGATAACCTTGCAATGCGGCATTAGCTACAATGCGTATAGTAAGTAAATGTATTTATTGATATGGGGACAACAAATCAACAAATTACAGGAGTAAAATAAAAATCAAGAAAAAATCTCTTCTATTCCGCCTTTGATTCTTTTTGTGGACGATGAAGTAAAAGTGGAGGTGCAATGTTACTTAGAATTCCCTATCATCTCCTCGAAGCCTTGCATCCTTTATAATTAGAAATAATTTTAGTAATAAAATCGAGTTGAAAGTTGAAAGACATATTTAAATACATTGCCCCATTCAAGCAACGATCATTTTATTGGAGCCACCACATTTCAAGCTTGAACGTCATATAACAATAGGCAATAACTGTAGTTTCAACGGAGTAATACCAAAGTCGGTACAATTTTTTTTTAACTGGCGCGAACGAATAAGTAGGTACTTTGACATACACACATTAGTGTTGATCATGCCTTTTTAAAGGTCAACAAACTTTTCTGCGTATTGGGACTGACATACAAAAAAAAATAAAATAATAATCCAAAATGTATATTTTGAGATGATTTTCAACACATAGGGTGCCCTTGATTGAAATTTCTTTTTATATAACGCTGACGTTTGTTACACAAATAACAAAATAAAAAATAAATAAATTAAAAAACAAATATTAGAATCAAATCAAAGCAAGACAAACACTCACCCTCTAGCCATTTCTAAGCTCTTAATTAATTTCTTGATTTTCCATATTTCCACATTCCTATCAGCAGATGTTTCTTCGCCCGACATTTTATTTCTTTTCTAAATCAAAGTCTCCTCCGGTTCCACTACTTCCAACTAATTTATTTCCAATTAACAAATAAAATTGCAATTGATTTTCGTGGCAAAAATAATATGGCCGTTGCCTTGGCTGCTAAATGTTGTGTTCAATGTTCTTCTTTGCTGCCGTGTCTCCTTCAATCAGTAGTCGGCCCCGTCACAGCAAAAATTGAAGCAAAAATGTATGAACACACACACACTAACGCAACGTTCTGTTGTTTTATATTTATTGTGACTGCGTGTCCGCCTTTTCTATCCAATAAGTTCGATGTGTTAGTGATGAAAATTTTTGCTTTGCTATATTGAGCAAGTTTTCTCTAAAATTGGCTGAAATATATACACTTCACCAACAAACTATTCACAAATAGTTAAAAAATAGAAATTTAATCGGTTTTACGTCGAATTTTAAATAGAACTAGTGGATACATGAGGTCAAAACTCAGTCAATTTGATCAGTCACAATCTGTTGCCATGTGCCGAACTGTAAAGACCTAATAAAAAATGGCGAAATCACCAAATTGGAGATTCATTGACATGGTTTATGTGCGAGATTAGTTCTTACTGCGTTACATGCAGAGATTTTCATCTAGTACTTTTATTGTTTAGTACTAAACGAAAAATTCAAAATGGTGTCAAAACAATTTGGATATGGCATTTGAACATTGAATTTCATAAATTAAATTTAAATAATATAAAATACTAATGCAAACAATATCAATATCCTCATTTGAACGTATGCTACAAAATGTTTTTGTTTTTATTTTTTACACCTCAAAAATTTCAAAACAAATGTGACAGCTTCGTTATAAATAATTGTATGCGTTGAAATGATCGCGAGGCGTCACCGTGTCCCGTTTGTTTGCGGTGTAGGCCTTTACGATAGCTGTCATTCTCATTTGTGACGTTTTTAGTTTAGAATAAAATGTAAAGTTAGTGATTTATTAAAAGTTAGAGATTATATTGATGTGTTTCTAATAAACTATAAAAAACATTTACATTTGAATTAAGCCTTATAATTATTATTAATCTGGATAAACGGAAGAAAAACCAAAAACCTCTCTTATCATTGGACTTAACCTCAATTATAAACGTTTGAAATTACAAATTTCTTTCACAAAATTGACTATGGCTTATTTAACGAGACGAGAAATCGAAGATCTACGTCCAGATTTGGATAGAATGGTTTACAAAATCCTTGGCAATGATGATAGTGAAATACGAAATGTTATTGAGAATTGTTTGTACAGTGGTTTTGATCGAAAACGTACGACAGAGAAATTGGTCGACTTTATAGATAGCAAAAAGGCCGTCAGATTGTACGATAAGCTTGAATTGGTTTTGCAGGATTACAAGGACAATCCAAAAGCTAAAAAAAGAGCTCATGAAGAAGAAGACCCAAAGATTCGAGAGTTTAAAAAACCAAAACCGGTCAGAAATGAGCGAGAGTACACGACAAGGGAAAAAGATCCAGCGGCAGTGCCATCGAAAATTGAAAGCAATTTAACATCACAACAAATAAAACTAATGATGGCAAATGCACAGCGTGAAATTGAAGAACGAAAACGAGCACTGTCTGCTCTTAAAACAAAAGATCCTCTATTAGCTGCCGTTCCCCAAATAACACTGCCCGTTCAATTAGCTGCACAGAAACTTAGACCGTCCGCAAATCCTGAAGATGCTGAAAGAGCTAAAAAAATATCAGACCTTCAAGCTCAAATAAGAGCAAAGTTATCAGGAACCTTAAGCGCCATCATACCGGTACAAGTGCAGGAGAAACCGAAACCTTTAATTTTGGACGATGAAGGGAGAACTGTTGATAAAGCTGGACGGGCTATCAGTATTCCGACACTTGCACCCACTCTCAAGGCAAATATTCGTGCCAAGAAAAAGGAAATTTTCAACAAGGCATCGCAACCGCATGAAAAGCCCAACGAAGAGGAAGTGCCGACTTTTTTTGATGATCGTATTGCATCGAAAACAGCTATCCGCAACAAAAGAGCGCTGCGATTTCATGAACCTGGAAAATTTCAACAAATGGCCGAACGAATGAGAATGAAAGCGCAATTAGAAAAGTTGCAAAATGAAATTTCTCAAATTGCAAGGAAAACTGGAATTAGCTCAGCCACAAAATTGGCACTTATTGCACCGAAGCAAGATTCACATGCTGATGATGTCCCACAAATGGAATGGTGGGATTCTGTTATTTTGGTTAGCGATCTAAATACAATGGATGGTGATAAAATCGCTATTCGAGAATCGGCAATCACCAATTTAATTGAACATCCCACACAAATGAAGCCACCCAGTAAATATTTCGAAATTTATTTATTTTGATTTAATTAAATAATTTCATTTTCAGATGAACCAATGAAACCGATCTATCTGCCAGTATTCTTAACAAAAAAGGAACGAAAGAAATTACGTCGTCAAAATAGACGTGAAGCATGGAAAGAGGAACAAGAGAAAATTCGTTTGGGTTTAGCACCGCCGCCAGAACCGAAATTGCGTATATCAAATTTAATGCGAGTACTTGGCACCGAGGCCGTTCAAGATCCAACAAAAATCGAGGCCCATGTTCGCGAGCAAATGGCAAAACGTCAAAAGGCTCATGAGGACGCGAACAATGCTCGAAAACTGACCGTTGAACAAAAACGCGAGAAGAAAATCCGTAAAGTACGCGAAGACGTATCGTGCGGTGTTCATGTTAGTGTTTATCGAATTCGTGAGTTGCACGACATTCAATCGAAAAAATTTAAAGTCGAAACAAATGCCAAACAATTACTGATGAGCGGAGTGGTCGTTTTGTTTCGAGATTGTTGTGTGGTTGTGGTTGAAGGTGGACCAAGACAACAGAAAAAATATCGGCGCCTTATGATGAATCGCATAAAATGGGATGAAGATATGGTAAAAAATGCGGATGGAAATGAGGTACCAAATTCATGTGTACTGGTATGGGAGGGCACTAGTCAGCGACGACATTTTGGTGATATGAAATTTAAGGCATTTCCAATGGAAAAAATGGCAAGAGAATTTTTCCAAAAACATCAAGTGGAACATTACTGGGATTTAGCATATTCCGGTGCTGTTTTAGAGGCATCGGAAGACATTTGATAATTTTGTAAGTTTGTTTTGGAAATATTTTTTTTTTACATTCAATAAATTGCAAAATTTTTGTTACATAATAATAGCGTGTAAACAGACCAAAGTTACATGCTAGTAAGTACCTAGTAATTGAAAAAATTCGTTAAAAAATGTTTTGATTCGTCCATTGGCTGTTTAGTTCCCAAACCATCCTTCCTCATTTTAATTGTTAATGGTGAATCCAAAAATATTGACCTAATCTTTAACAATAAACGTACCGTAAATTTTCTAAAAGTGGTAAAAAAACCGCTTACGGTAGATTATCAGCAAAAACGAAAGAGAGATAAGATAAAAAATATTATAGGAAAAGTCGTAAAGTAAGTTAAGGAAAAGCAGTAATTTCAGCGCTCTGGTACGTTTAGTGTTAGTGTTAAGTAATATGGTCGCCATGATGATAAAAAAATCAAAATGGCCCCTAAACGTTATTATTTTTGGATTTATACTAATAAGAATAAAATGAGACAGGAAGTTTTTGGAAACATTTAAAAATTTTCCATAGAAAATATTGCCACCCTATCCCTTGGCTAATATTTCATTAAATCATATAAAATGCATGCATCACCACCAAATAGAGATTTTGGCTTTTGGCCAGTCACCTTTAGTCAAGTAGGTAGAGTTTAGAATAAAATCTTCATTTGGGACGACAGTTGTGAATTGTGATGATAGAGTAGAGAATAAAATAAAATTTTACCGACTTACTGGTGACAGACATTGTAGTCTGTTTATATTTTTACTATTATGTAGCTTGTTGGTAGCATAAGGACAACGAAAAAAAAGGAATAATTTATGAATTTTATTAAAATTAAATCGATAACTTCTGTGTAACCTACTAATAAGCGAAATATTGTTTTTATTTACAGCAATAAATACAAACATCTCACAAATTTTGTTCTAATTATCTATTTCCATTGTCATTTCAATATCCTCCTCTCCCCGTATCTTTCCTGCGACCTATCCAATAGTTACAGGCGATCTCTAAATAATAGATTCACAGGTATTAACTTGCGGTAAGTGACTAAAATGTAGAACAACTAGACTTCGATTTTTGACAAATCTTAGTTTAATCTTCAAGCCACGTGTCCTGGAAAATAATCGAACAATTTTTTAATTTACAGAAAATCTATAGATATATCGTGTATGGGATACGATAGGACGGAAGCATCCCCATCGTGAATAAATCTGCAGTTTAATTCTGTAATAAATGTAAGATAAAATAATACGAGAGTAAATACCAAAGAGAAAAAAGTGGGCCGACATTGTAATTTTTTTCGAAATTCCAAAATGATTAGTGCGCAATATTTAGGTACCTAGAGAATTTAATTTTTTTTTTACGGTGGGGTTGGTGTTTGGAATCTCCATTTATCTTTTAATCTTCTTTCATTTTACAGAATGATACTGCAGTCTGCTGGTAAATGGTGCAACGTACAAATTATAGATGTTTTGGTGAATTTTCCAGAATATATTCCTGAAATGGTTCCCATAATTTGGTCCCAGTTCTATACACTCGTAAAAACAAATTGCGAGTGGCATCAATAGAAATTAAAAGAATTGATTTGAAAATGTAATTTCCCTCAACTCAGTTTAATTGTAGAGGGTTTCGCTCCCATCGAGACCGTATTTTAGACACATTAGAATTAGACCATTAGAGAGTATGTTGTTCGGGGAATTCCCCGTTCACGTTATTTAAGTTTTTGTTATTTAAAAGGGAAGAGGAGTGGAGGAGGAAAAGGGAAGCAGAGTTCTAAAATTGCCAGAATAGCTTTTGACAAAATTGAGAACAAATTGGAGGGTAAACAAAAATCAGGAAAATTATTGTAGCTCAATTCATAGGGAATTGTCAGATAAGGGCCACAATAAAAAAAATTGTTAATGACTCGATAATTATTTATGAAAAATCATTCAAGAGGGTAGCGCGCGCGGACGTTTGTTCTAACTTCCAAAAAGTCCCCTTATTATTGTAACTAGTCAGAGATTGTCACTCTTGTACAAATGGCAATTGAGCGATGATTAATTTTTGTTACACAAGCAACCGGACTACTTATTTTTGTGTTGTGAATGTGACTTTTTAGTTGATGTTGTCTATCTTTAAAACTTGTGTGTATGTAACGAAAATATATAGTTTCAGATAAATCGCGATACGAACAGTACGTATAATATTTGTGTCAATAGCAAATTCATACATTGTTGATTAAAAAAAAAAAATTAAAAAAAAATGTTAATTAAATAAAACCCAAACGTGGAAATTGCTTTCTTCAAGAATATTTTAAAAGACAAAGAATTTATATAAAAAAAGAAAAGAAAAACAAAGTCAATTTAAAACCAGCCATATATAAAAATAAAAAAAGAAAAGAAAAACGACACAAAGTGCAATAACACATCAACAAAACACAACACCAACTTGATGCATACATCGTGTCCAATAGCAGTGCAGTGTAGCCAGAGAAATTGTTTGTAACTACATCGATTTCTATGTATGTATAGGTATATGTACACGTATGTATGGATAGATGAATGATTTGGTAGAAATTTTACATTAATTTCGTAAATTATTTTTATGCAATGCCCTCCTCCTCCAATACAAAATATTACCAGAGTGTCATCAAGGTTAATTAAAAATATGTTGCAAAAAATATATTTTTAATCAAATATTTCTATAGAATTTGCTTAAATCTAAATCTATGTCCACTTGAAAATTGTTGAAAAGCTAGAATTGGAATTTAAACTTAACTCAACATTCAGCGAACCCACAGTTGTTGTTAAGTACTTACAAATAAATTCCAATCAATACATCCGTACATTATATCTGAATGTCTCTATACAAAGATCCACTACATAGAAATAAACCTAATCGACGTTGTGTTTATTCAACTTTATTATCAATCGTGTGGCTTTAAAGATTTATGTGTGTTATCTGAATACATAATATAGTCTGGCATAGTAAATATACTAACGCAGTGCATCCTAAATGTATGATCCGCGAACTGACACTGTTCGGTTCATTCATAAATGCAGCCATCCATACATACACACACGTACACGGAGTGGGTGGACGAAGCGGAGACGGTTGCATGAAGGTTAATTGAACGGACGTTTTGGTTTGAGGCGATCGCAAACTATTTACCATGCATGTTCAGTGGCGAAGCGTGACGATCGTGTCATGGCCATACAATTTTGTTGTCTGTAAAAATATTTTGTTAATAATCAAAACCTTATAAATGTTTTATCCTTTAGCATCTACCCTGACAATTTAGTGTTAAAGAGACAAAAATTAAAACAAAAGCACGGAATTTTTTGGTTTCTTCTTTTAGAGCGTTTTTAACCAGCTTCGTTAGCTTGAAATTTGGAACAGAGCTTATTAGTCTCTCCGTCATGCGCAATAATTTTTTTTTTAACAATCTGTGCTTTGTCAGAGTAAATAAATTTTTGTGATGTGCTGTGAAATACAAAGATGGTGATCACGATCTTATCGATCACTTAAGTTAATGACACTTTTTCATAGTTTAATTCTTAACATTTCAGACAATCATCAAGTATCATGATTTTTCGATGATCAAAGCCAACTATCGATATGAACTGTACAAAAAGAGAACATTTAAAAAATCCACTCGAAGATGAGCTAGAAACTGTAGAAGAATATCACCAGCGATGGCGATCTATTAGAATAATTTATTTTACTATGTTTTTAATGTCCCTAGGATTTAGTGTTGTTTTAACAGGAATATGGCCGTTCCTAGATAAGGTTTGTTATAAAAAAAAAATGTAAACATCAATAATTGAGAGATGAGAAATTTTAAACGTTACTGTATCTAGTTAGATCCAACAGCGGGAAAAGAATTTATGGGATATGTGGTAGCATCTAACCCATTTGGACAAATGATTTTTAGTCCATTATTTGGATACTGGGGTAATAAAATCCGATCCGTCAGACTGCCATTATTTTGCTCAATTGCCATATTTAGTGTAGCCAGTGGTATTTATTCATCGTTAGAAATGTTTCCGCCAGAATTGGTAAAATATTGGATGTTACTATCACGATTTTTAGTTGGTGTTGGTTCAGGTTCAAACTAATGACACTAATTATGATAATTAATTATTTATGAATTCTTTTTTTAGCAAATATTACTTTGTGCCGATCATATTTATCGGATGCAACCCGATTGAAAGAGCGTACCGGTGCTGTTTCTATGGTATCGCTAGCACAAGTTTTGGGATTTATTGTTGGACCGGCACTACAGGCCATCGTAACACCGCTTGGCGATAAAGGTTTTGTTCTAGTACCTGAAATGATATCACTAAATATGTATACAGCAGCCGGATGGATTAACGTTTTTATGGCGATTGTGAATTTCTGTTTGTTTATGCCAATATTTTTCAAAGTAAGTTGCGTGTCACCACTACGATGTTATAAAAGATTAGCTCTGTCCTAATGAGCCCTACTCTACCCTACCGTACTCACTTCAATCGACTTTTTAATACTCCACAAATTTGTAGAACTGAAATTTCCTATAAAATCTTTTTGATTTTTTAAGCCGTTTGCGCCGGAGTTAAATAATTATTTAAAAAAATTATATTTTACCCATCTTATCATGGACTATCACACAAATAGTGACCAAATGGCAAATGGGGAGGTCCCGCCTTCGATCCCTGTCTTTGGGAGTAAAGTTATTAAGTGTTTTTCTCTCGTACCGAGTTCCAGCTTTGGGCTGAGTGGCTCGGTCACTTAAAACTGTAGGGCTAAGGTATCATTTTAAGGAATAATTGCTAAAAATTGTCTATTCAACGAAGGAAACACTTCAAATGTTAGAAAAAACATCTGAAGTATAAGAATTTGTGGAATTTAGCAGAGTTACACAGTGTTTTCAACTAAAATGATGTAAAAATACAAAGATAGAGGCCCCTAAGAAAGCTCTAATCAAAACGGAAGCCACAAACTATTCACAACGTAAATCTCCTGGCTAATAATTCCGATACGATAAATAAATTCCACAAAAGACAATTCACAAATCAAAAGCAGGAGAGGGAGGGTACCCTTCTTTGCTGTAGTCACCAAAATGTATTTCCACTAATAAACGGACATTTTAAATAATTTTTCTTTAGGAAAAACGAATTGCTGCCAAAGAAGTGATGAAAATTCAAGGAAAAGAAACAGAAAAAGAAACATGGAAAGGAATAAAGCCAGACTATCTCTCCTGTTGGACGTTAATCGTGGCCTTTTTCGTTTTGGTGTTTAATTTTGTGTTGCTTGAAACGTAACGAAGAGACACATCCGAAGGGGAAAAATTTCTTTACTTTTTAAAATGTTTTTTTTTGTTGGCCGATTTAGAATTGGCACATCTCTCACTATGGATCAATTTGCTTGGACAAAATCAGAAGCACTTTACTATATGGGATTGCTAATGTCTGTCGGAGCGATTGTGGCCTGCGTAACATTTGTTGCCATTTCACCGTTATGCAAGAAATTTGAAGAACGAACCGTTTTGCTATGGGGTGGATTTTCGCTTATGGCAATTGGTCGTGTTCTGTATATACCTTGGGGTGATAAACCACCGAAAATGGCAGAAGAAATGACAACAGTCGAAAGTATTCTTCATTTAAGTGCAATCAGTTTTAACGAAACAAATAATTACAATAAATCTTTATTGCTCAATCAACTGAAGGACGAAAATGTTGAGCTTGTTGGTTGTCCAATTTATCAGGAATGGTGTCGTACGACACCTGTAATGACAATGACCCAATTTTTGTTAGGATATTTTTTAACATGTATCGGATATCCAATTGGGGTGACGTTAATTCAAACGATTTTCTCCAAAATTCTTGGACCACGTCCACAAGGTGTTTGGATGGGTCTAATAACTGGATCTGGATGTCTGTCTAGAATTTTAGGACCAGTTTGTGTTGGATATGTTTACACTCGATATGGAACGTATGCGACATTTGGTTTTACCACTGTTATGATGGTCGTCGCAATGGTTTGGTTGTGGTTGTTCAGGTAGATTCGAACATTCATCATAGAACATAAAAAGTTTTTTAACTTCTATTTTCGTAATTCTAGATCTCGGTTAGTTGTTCCAAATGTAGAGGTAAAAGGAATGGCTGATGTAGAAATGCTTGAATTAAAGGAAGCCGACAAAATTGAACATCTAGTAGAGGAGCACGAAAAACTGAAAGAATAGAACTAAAATTATATTAAAGAGCAATCTATTTTTGTAATTAAAGAGCATTTTAAACTCGAACTGATTTTTTGTAATAATACAAGCCAGTGATTGAATGCAAGTGAATCGGCGCGAATCTTTATGCCAATAATACCGACATTTTTACATGCCAAATTCGAGAACCACATTCGTCAACTTGACGGGTTCCCGAAAAACAAACTAAGATTTCAGAGTTCACTTCAAAACCTGAAAGTTTCAATTTATTTACCACCTGGACATGAATTTTGGAATTTTCTATATGCAAATCGAAAATTCTTAGAATCGTTGGGTGGTCCAGTTTACGAAGGAAACGTTCTGACCTTAGGAATTACATTACTATCGAATATCTACCGATCTGCAAAAAAAAGGCAGACACTTTTTTAGGAAGCTGAGCTGTCGTCAGAATGTCCTCGCAGCCATAATCGCAACCATATATATTTAGAATCACTAAGAATTATACAAAAAAACTAAACTAAAATTTTCCCTTTTCAACGTCTATGAACTCTAAATACTTTTATATTTCTGTTAGTATGCTTTGTCACTCTTTGTCTATAACTATTTATTAATATCTGACCCCCCCCCCCTCAATATTTTAGTAAGCGAACAATTAGAGACTGTACTATGTACGATGTACGTACATGTGAGCGTACGGTGCATACAAAGTGTGTACAACAATAATTTATCTAATTTTCACAATACTATATACTAACACATACTTATCTTTTATATTTTAAAATAACTTCACAATATCTGGAAGATAAGTGTATTACAAATAGACCAGGAAAAATTCGACCCTTTTGCGAAAATGTCGAGGAAAACTACAACTACTTGAAATTACCCATCGGACGCTTTATGTTTTTTATCAATAGACATTTTTACAAAAAAACTTTTAACTTTTTATCTAAATTTAAATTTAATAAAAATAAAAATTACTAGCATAACCTACCTAGGCAAAAAAAAAGCCTGGCTGGATTAGAGTTAAATCCGAGTAGGTGTTCCGGGAACATTTTTAATTTTTTCAACGTCAACATTTTGATATCGTTATTGGGTTAATTTGGTTTTAAATTAACAATTAAAAAAAAAAGAAACTGAACAGACGCCATTTTGAATAGATCACAAAGAAAACCTTGAACTGGTGGCGTCGTAAAAAAGAAAAAGAAAAAGAAAAAGAAAATACTTAACATTAGCTCGTATTAGTTAGTTTGTTATGAATTTTTGCACGTCTTCTCAATTAAAATGTACTTTAAAGTCAATCCAACGTTTCCTGGTCTATAAATCTTAAACTTACAAATATACTAAATATTTTCATTCAATCTTAACTGGTGTCTCGGTAGAAAAACAAAGTTTATTTGAGTTTATTTCAAAGTAGTGAAAACAGTTGGAAAAGATGATTGTTGCTTTTTTAATAGTAATTTTTTGTTGTTGATGTTGACTAATAAATGTGTGATTGTAATGGAATTGTGTTCTAAAAATGAAGCGAAATGAAATGATGGGTGTTTTTCAGTTGTTCACTTAGATATAGTCAGACAGAAATAGTTCTGTATTTGAATAATTAACAAATAAATGAGTGGACAATACGTAAAAATATCGACGATTTAAGTACATTTTGTTGTTGTTGTTGTTGTTATTGTTGAAAGGATTAAAGACTAAAATATGAAAAAATCCAATGATCTTGATATGGATTCGATTCTTGATGAGATCGGAGATTTTGGAAGATTTCAAAAAATTAATTATATTTTCATATCACTACCAATTGTTTTATTAGCTGGATTTACGCTGAGCTATGTTTTCACAGCTGGAAATTTACATTATCGGTTAAGTATATATATATATATATAACTACTATTACAGATAATTAATTCTACAGGCCATCGCAAGCGATATTGTGTCTGTGCGAGAGAATCTACTAATTTACGAAATTCTTACGATTATTGTTCGAATAAAATCGTTAAAATCATTTAAAATAGTCCGAATTAAAATAGGCTGCCCAAGGAAAGGTGTCATTGGTTCCACACACAAAAACCTTGACCATAAATAACAAGTAACCGGTACAACATTTTTCTTTAACGATTGTTCTGAACGAAGTACCCCTCCTATAACGAATCATGGACAGATCATTTGAAGATCTGTCAAAATTTGATACGATTAAAATGTTCCATAAGACTAAATTTCAGTTCTCTAGGATGTGTAAAAGTTGGTTAAAAAGGACCTCTTGAAAGTTGAAAAAAAAGAGACAGACAAATGGACATTTTATTGTAATTTTGTATGTGGGGTCCTATAAGGGTTAACGAATGATTATAAAATTGGACTTTTTTTTCCAAAATTTCCAAATTTATATAACTAAGAAAAAATGATCAATATTTGTTGTTGTTTTATGATAAAAATGTCCAAAATGAGGAAAAAAAAAAAAATTTCAAGCACTACTACTAGAAATCTAACTAATTTGGTGTACAAAAAGGATTTGTGGTGATTTCATTCATTTGCAATGCCATAACGAACATTTCCCTTTTTTCAAAACTCTCGATCTTCATTTGGCTAAGAAAACACTAATAATATAAAAACTGTGTGTAGAGGCTAGAGGAAGCAGATCATTTTTAAGATATGATCTCTGACATTTAACTTAAATCGTTCCTATAGATCTTCATTTATCTAGGTAGGAAATCAATCGATAACAATTTCAAGTGGGAACATTGATATGTTTGGACGGACACGGAGACTGTTGTTATGAGTGATCATTTGGTAGATATGAAAATTGTTTTAGAGTGTTATCGACTGAATTTAAAAAAAAATAATTTGAAGTGGGTGTACGTATTGAAGATTGCATTAAAGGCATATTTATCTGATAACTGTTGTCCTATAAAGATTACGCATTTTGAATAGATAACAAATATGTGAGGGTTAATTTTGGAGTAACTTTAAGCATAATGATAAGGGTAAAGGAAGCTTAGATACCCAGAGTCGCACATTCATATAAAACCGGTAAATACTCGTATGAGTATTTAATTTATTATCTAAGACTTTGTCCTTATCTATTTTTCTCTATACAACAAATAAATGTTGAGTATCATTTCCAGTAATTTTCCAATATATTTACCATGGAAAATTGGAACGCCTGAAGATGGCCCAGACATCTATATATCATTAGATTTGTATATTCCTCAGCTTTCATTTCCGGGTAGTCTCTCGACGCTAAACTCTGATCTCCCGATTTTTAACTGACATGATGTTTTTAAAAACCCTAATGATCGCCGGTCAGTCAAGTCATTTTTGCATTCTCTATAATTATTGTCATATTCATTTTTTCAACATTTCGACTACCTTTCGAGTAAATGAATGGTTTTATATTAAACACTGTACCACAGCCTCCCCTATTTTTTGTCCGATTTGCTCCAAAAACAATAGGGATCTTACTCTAGGACTACATAATAAACTGTCAAAATTTCAGCTTTCTTGCTTCAGCCGTTTAGCCGGAATCTTGATCACGGACAGACGGACGGACATGCATATTTCGACTTAGAATTTAACGAGAAAGACAATAGTGTTGAACGATGAGTATTAAGGGGCGTTACAAACTCCGTACCAAAGTTTTAATACCCTTTGATTAACATCATACGGGTATAAAAATTAATGCCAATAAGAAAGAAAATTTATTTCCCCATTCCAGCCACAAGACATCGGAAAAATGTTTAAAATAATGGAAATAATTTTTTTTAGGTGTAAAATTCCCGAATGTGACGAACAACTCGAATATCATACAAATTGGACACAATTCGCTATTCCACATTTAAATGGCAAACCAGCTAAATGTCTTCAATATAAATATCAAAATATTACTAGCAATGCAGCAGTAGTAGATAAGCAACAATGTTCGTACGAAAATTTCGATGTACAACAACAAACAACATGCTCGGACCTGATATACAAAAATGACGAAATTACTATCGTTAATGAGGTAATCACAACAATCTTTTGTACGTGATAATAATAATAATAATATGAATCTAATTCAATTTAGTGCTATATGTTTGTTAACCCTTTCAGTTCAATATAACATGCGAAGAAAATGAATGGAAACTGGCGATGATTGGGTCAATTAACAATATTGCTCAATTTATTTGTTTGCCAATTGCCGGCTTTGTTTCCGATAGGTTTGTGTCCTATTGAATTTGAATTTGAATAATTTTGGTATATGAAGACGGACAAGACATTTTATTCTAATAATTGAGTATATGTAGATTTGGTCGTCGTACAATATTCGTATGTGGATTGCTATGTAGTACCCTATTTGGATTGTTACGTTCATTTTCCACCAGCTACGGTATGTTTGCGATTATGGAATTTCTCGACGCTGGCCTAGGCTCCGGTACATATAGTTCAGCATTTATATTGGGTTTGGAACTTGTTGGACCGAGTAAACGTGTTATGGGCAGCATCATTATATCGTGCAGTTACTCGTTGGGCGAAGCTCTATTGGCATTATTATCAATGTATACGCAAAACTTTAGAACTTCACTTCGAATCATTTATGCACCGGGAATTTTATTGATTCTATATTTTTGGATAATACCCGAAAGTGTTCGTTGGCTAATGATAACCGGTAAAAGTGAACGAGCTGCAAAGATAATTAAGAGAGCGGCCAAAACGAACGGTGTCATTATATCCGATCGAACATTACAAAAACTCTATGACAATTCAAATATGGAGAAATTTGATATGGAAAATTCCGGACAATCTGCACAAACAAAATATCCAATTGCCGATATTTTTAAATCGAGAATTCTTCTCCTACGTACGGTAATATGTTCGTTTTGTTGGTTAACCAACACAATGGTTTACTATGGACTTGGTTTAAATGCCGTAACACTGGCTGGTAGTAAATACATAAATTTCGTCTTTGTCAGCCTTATCGAAGTGCCCGGCTATCTAATCAGTTACTATATAATGGAAAAGTGGGGTCGACGTCGTTCACTATGCGGATCACTGTTAATATGCGGATTAGCCTGTATCGGATCACAGATCGTGCCCAGTAGTTCCATTTTACAGTTATCCGTATTTTTATTGGGAAAATGTGCCATAACAATATCGTTTACTGTTTTGTATATATATACGGCGGAATTGTATCCGACAAATTTGCGTCATAGTCTATTGGGTGCTTGTTCGACCATTGGACGGATAGGTTCTATGATTGCACCACAAACTCCGTTATTGGTAAATCATAAATAGAAGGAAAAAAAATTCCAAAAATATATATAAAATTAATTTTTCAGGCAAAGTTTATGGAATCACTGCCATTGTTACTGTTTGGCGGAACAGCTATTACATCCGGTTTGCTAATTTTAAAATTTCCGGAAACACTCAATACAAAATTACCCGATACGATAGAAGAGGCCGAATATATTAGCAGTGAAACAAGAAAGCCGAATTTACTTTTAACTTCATAATATTTATGCGAACAATTTTATAATTCTTTTTAAGTTGAAGTATTACATGTGTGTGTGTGTGTGAGTGTGTGTTTGTACATATGTATGTAGATACTGTAAAATTCTGAATTTAATAATTACTTCATTGTTGAAAAATCATAAAAACATATTAAAATATGTACATAAAAAATGAATTTATGAATTTCCCTTGGTATTTGTCATTTTTAATCTTTCCCTAATTAAGAATAAGAAAATCTGGTACTAACCTTTACATAATGCCGATCCTCAATTTACAAGCAAAAATATTTGTGACGGTTTATTGGTGATTTTGGCACATACAACATCTTTCTGGACCATATTGTTGAAGTCCTGTGCATACTGAAAGTTACAAAAAAAAATAATAAAATAATTATAATAAATAATTTTTACCTCCATCTGCAACGGTGTTGTATTGGTGGAACACCAAAATATCCCTCCTTCAAAAGTGTACGATCAAAACCGCATATTCTATTGTTACGTTGGTTGGGATGGATATTAGTGCTTGTGGTGCACCTTTTTTAAGCAGTATTGGTCATCGTCAATAAATTGGATGTCGACAATGTTTCGGTATGAATTACAACTAACTATTTATTCGGCTGATTGACTAATATGGGATTGCATACGCCAAAAGTATATTTCTTTGTACCGATCCCAGGACAAGGAAGGTTTAAGGGCGATTTAGCCCAAACAATATCTTCCGCCAATCATACTCTGTTCACTGTTGTAGTCTGGATAATATTAAAAAATAAACTAAGAAAAAGAGTGTGATTGGTGATGAGACCTTAAGACGAAATCGTTAAGCCAAAATTAATTGCAAATACCTAGTAAAATTATGTTAAATTTCCCTAATCTCTCTAAGTCATTTTTTAAACAATACAGGCAAACTAAATGCCAATAATTTAATTACTCTAGCGTTGTGTCTTTTGTTTTATCATTTTTTACCAGCAGACCGTAAATATTAAATAACTTTTAAGTATGGTTTAAGATTAAAATAAGTGCGCACTTAATGTTAGTTAATTGGCCTGATTATCGATATAAGTAGCCACGCAAAATATGCTTCCATTAAAATTCATTTAATTGTGGGGTGGCGGGTGGGTTTTTAAGGAAAATTATGTCTGCCTTTACTAAAATTTTGATCACTGTGTATACAATAGAATATGCATAGCTTACACATACGCACACATATGTGGAGGAAAAGGCCATATTACAATAATATAAATATTAATGTCTAGGTCTAGATCTAGGCAATTGAGTTATAATAATAATATATAGGCAAAGTTTGCACTATAAATATATCACGTAAAAATATTTAGAGATAACGGAAATGGTGATTTGCATGATCAGATAATTACATATACATTATGTACATAGATAAGATAATGAAGATGTATATCTAAGGATGGTATACATTATCTGATTAATTTAATAATTAATAGAAATATCCCTCGATAAGGGTTTTTCTTTTAAATCTTGTGCAATGGCCACCGGGAAAGGAATATACCAAAACCGAAATCTTGTAAGCAAAAAAATTATTTCATTGATGCCATCCCTTCCATCTGTATACGCAAAAGATTTGTATAATCCACTGCATGCCTTAACTGCCTTTCCTGCCATTCCGACATGATTTGTTGCTGATTTTCTACAGAGACCAGACCAGAGAGAGAGCTGAAGCGTTAGGCGCAATTTCAACGGTACTTTTTGTACTAGATTATTTCCGATCTAAATGTTAAAATAAAATGGTGATCCGTCTCGCCATCATAATTTTGACTTTCGTAGTCATTTTTTAAAATGGTTTTCTCTCTCGGAAGTTACAAAAGGGACAGGGACGGTAGCGACAAAATTTAGGACGGTGACAATAAAACAAAACTTATTTAACTAAAATTCTAAATGACCATTGAACACATGGAATGGCCGAGAAGGTCATTACCATACGTACCGTACTGTTTACCGCCAAAAAATACAATATAGTTACCTAAGTGCTATCCAGATTTGCTTGCGGCTTGCGACATATGAATTGAGATGAGATGAGAGATTTGCATACGATGACAATTTAATAAATAAATATTCTGTTGACATAAAGTTTTGGTTGATTGATCGACTATTTGGTACTAAAATGAAAACCAAGATAAAAAGAATTTAACTTTTCACTTTCACTTTTCATAATTCAGACTTAAGGCTTAAAGGAAGTGTTCATTATTTTTTAACGATGAAATTAAAAAAAAAAACTGATGATACATGATACAGGCCTAACTGTTTTTTTTTTGTTAAGCACTCACCTCACATATAGTATATGACACAGGTATTACTATTAATAATTTGCATTATTAAGAAAAATTTTGTTTATCTATTCATTTACAATTCTTTGACGACAAATAGTGTTTCACTATGTTTGTGACAAAAATGGTGATATCAAAATATAGTTAGTTAGTGTACGGTTGAATTATTATTTTAGTGAGAATTTACGTTTTAAGTGAAATATAACGTCAGGAAGGTTACTAACTTAATGTTTAAAAATGAAGTATTAAGGAGAAAAAATAGAAATCAAAATTTATAACATGATTAAGTTAATCAGGTTGTTTTCTTTAAAAAAAAACAAAAAAAAACAAATTACATGTTATGGTTTTGGATTATTTACATAAATTACCTATTTTTTGTCTTACCTACTTTTAGAATTTAGATAGTAGTCCTACATCCCTACATATGAGTAGGTATTAACTAATTAATTAATGTTTTCACTCATAAACATTAAGCTTTTGGATGATACATCATCGAATGTTGCTGCTCTTTGTTCTGACCGAATAGTATTGAATATATGGGTGTGTTTGTGTGTGTGTGTGTAGTGTGTGCGTTTGTAGTCTCAAATATTTATTGCAGAATAATATATTTTGATGGTTTGTCTGATTCTACACTATAGCCTTATTCGAAGATGACAAATTGATGCCATCTGTCTTGTAGTATATTAAATCAGTTTTCTTGTGTTCTGTGTATTGTCCACCTATCTACCTACCTAGAATTATCACAATAAATATCTTTAGGTATGATTTTTACAGAAATGAAAAAATCTGAATTAGATGATGCCAATCTTGATAAGCTTCTTGAAGGTTTGGGAGATTTTGGCAAATTTCAGATAATCAACTACATTCTAATTTGTTTACCAGTCATATTTTCAGGAATATTTACATTAACTTATGTATTTACGGCTGGTCAATTAGAGTATCGGTAAGTACCACTAATTGTTAATTAATGTTAAATCATTATTTTTCCTTTTCCGAACAATATTTTGAGTGATAGTCTTAGTGTAAGGAGAAGGCGGGCGCCCCAGGTCTTTCGGCCTCCAAGAATGAGTCTAAATGGAGGGCGTTACGGATTTACCAAAAGTCGTTTCGGTCAGTTCCTCGCAGAATCAACAGGCTGATTCTTCTGCTACAACCATCCTGTTCAGGTGCACTTCGAACTCTCTGTGTCTTCGGTAGGGAACTTTGCTTCTATGCGAATTTATCCGGTCTTAAGCTTATCTGCATCCTGAAAGTGTCCGCCATTTTCCCATGTGCCTGGCGGTTAGTTTTTGCACATATTTACAAACTCCCACCGGTAAGCTAATTTGTCTACCTTGTCGTTTCCCTCTACACTGGAGTGATTGAGGACGTATGGCGGCTTGTAGGTATTCGTACACCAGTCTCGAGGTGAGTTTAAATTTAAAGGATCGAGGGATACTGTAGCACCTTCCTAAAGACTGACCACCTAAATATGTACCAATAATATGTGTAGTAAGTTTAATATAAAAAAAACTGTGAAAAACCAGTGATAAAGATAAATAATCAGCATTTCACCTTTCCGGGATTTGTTTTTTGGTTTTTTTTTTGTTATACACAAGGTTAAGTTGTACTATAAATCTCTAAATGTTATTATATACCTACCGACTTAAGTTTTTCTAACAATGTAACTCTTGAATAAACATTATGTATGGCAAGTACACAGATCTTTATACAAAAGGACGAACGAAATAGAAAAGTAAATAGAATTTATTGCAGATGTAAAATTCTTGAATGTGATCAACATACTGATCAATATATACCAATGTGGCTTTCGTATGCGGTTCCATTTGAAAGTGGTGCACCATCAAATTGTCGCCGGTATAAATACAGCAATGAAAATATTACGAATGGAGAGATTTGCAATTCAAGCCATTTTGATACATCCACCGAAATTACCTGTGATGAATTCATCTATAAAACGGAAGAACTAACAATTTTAAATGAGGTAGGTATGAGTTGTCTCAAGAATGAGTATGAATATGAGAAAATTGGAGATTATTGAGAAAAACGATTTTTGAATTTAAATTGATATAAAATGTTCTGTTCTAATTCTAATAATATTTGGCTATACTTAGTGAGAGACATTTTTTGTTATATTTAAGTTCATTGAGGTAGAAAATCTCTGGAGTCATGATACTTTTCATTTTAATTGGAAAAAACGAGCGTCACCAGTCCACCGTATTTTCATAAGTAAAAATATTTGTTCTATTCTAAGATCAAATTTTATAAAAAACTAATTTCACATTGTAAATTTTTGCATTATGAAAAGTAAACATCCCGAACACCCTTCTCGAATCGTCAGAACAGGAACATCCAAACCAAACCCCATAAGTAAATGAATACAAAATCTACTCAATATGAGTGTGATTGAGAACAAACGAAGTTCTCTGAAGAGAATTCATTCCCAGCCATCATTCATATAGGTCAGGTCAGAACATAGACATTTGTAAAAAGGTTAGTCCCCACCCATAGGTATCGTTTTTACTATGATTCGCCACTTGGAAGCTGGTTGAGTTTTATTTTAGATTAAAAATCAAATTTCTATTTGTCGTTTATAGTTCAACTTAAATTGTAACAAAAATGAATGGAAACTCTCCATGGTAGGTTCAGTTAATAGTGTGGCACAGTTAATTTTTATGCCAATTTCTGGTTTATTATCAGACAGGTTTGATATTTTATTCTAGAAAAATTTATCCATTAAAAAAAATCCTTTAACATAATATAGATTTGGTCGTCGTACAGTTCTTCAATATGGAATGTTATTAAGCGGAATCTTTGGATTAATACGTTCATTCGCCACAAATTATCTAATGTTCATTGCAATGGAATTTCTAGAAGCTGGCCTGGGTGTAGGTACGTACAGTGCCGCATTAATATTGGGAATGGAATTGGTTGGATCGAATAGACGTGTTTTTACTGGACTTCTGACCGCATGTAGCAATTCAATTGGTGGAGCACTGTTAGGCATACTGGCCATGTACACACAAAATTTCCGAATTTTACTAAGAATTGTTTATGTGCCGGCATTTTTTGCAATTTTTTATCCATACCTAATACCAGAGAGTATAAGATGGTTAATGATTAACGGAAAACGTGACAAGGCATTTGACATTATTATTAAGGCTGCAAATATGAACAAAATTAAATTATCGAATGAAGTTGTTTGTTGTCTGAAGGAAACATCGAATAATGACAGTTATAGATTAAATGCCATTGATGACATAGAAATAGATGTCCATCAAAGATCGCCTCGTCTATCAGAAGCAATGCCACTAAAAAAGAGTATACTAAAATCGAGAACGCTACTGATTCGGGTAGCATTGTGTTCATTGTGTTGGATAGCCAACACACTTATATTCTTTGGCATGTCTTTAAACGCCGTTACATTTGCTGGTGACAAATACATTAATTTTATATTGGTCATTCTTGCGGAGATTCCTAGTATATTTGCCACATATGTTTTAATTGAAAAACTCGGTCGACGTTTGTCTTTTTGTGGATCTATGCTAATCTGTGGTATAGCTTGTATTGCATCAGCATTTCTACCAGAAAACGTGCCAATTCTGGCCATATCATTATATATTGTTGGAAAATGTTCGGTAACAGTGTCTTTTACTGTATTATACGTTTATACAGCCGAACTATATCCAACAAATTTACGACACAGTCTTCTTAGTTTGTGTTCCATGATTGGACGAATTGGATCTATTATAGCGCCGCAAACGCCACTCTTGGTAAAATAATATATGAATAGTCACTATCGACATTACAAATCAGGAAATGAATGTTAAATTTTAGGCACACTACATGCAATCTCTTCCACTTTTGTTGTTTGGCGGAACTGCCATAGCAGCTGGAATAATTTCTTTGCAATTTCCAGAAACTCTAAATACAACGTTGCCGGGTACAATAGAGGAAGCAGAACATATTGGACGTAAGGAATCATCGGATGGTCGAACAAAATACAGTATTATTACGTAAAAACAATAAATGTGATAAAAAATAATTTAGAACAATTGAAAAGAACAAATAATAATTTCTAGAGATATTTTAATATATTTTCACCTGTTCAGTGACGACAATCAACATTGCAGTTACTATATTCCTGTATACTGTGTAAAATATAGATACATACCTCTAGTTCTGGGCCTTAAAAATATCTCAAGATAATCTTTAAGACTTTTGTTCCGCGTTACCGCAGCTCTCCTTTTGCATACATCAATTATTAAATTCTCGTTGACTGAGATAAAACAATCCATAACATTTTGCAAAAAAAAAAACTAAAAAATCACTGTGAAAAACTAATTACTGTTTAAAATTAAACGAACACATTTTTCACGTTTTCCCCAACTTTTTCACAAATCAACTCAATCGACAATCGACATTCAGCGAAAAGTTGCCATATTTGAAATTTGAATTGACGTCGCCGTACTAGGGTGACCACTTCAAAAAAATTGAAAGATCTATGAGATAGGCTGACAGTTTATTGTGAATAAATTGAACAGTCCCCTGGATATTTCATGTTTTCGTTTCATTTTCTTATAATGTACCGTAGTTTAATTTAACTTTTGGAATTCTTTGCGTAAATACGGTTTATATTTTTGTATTTACATTTTTTTTAAATTATAAAACTTAAGTCCTAAAACGACTCACTCTTTTTAAACAAATACAATTTTTCGAGTCGAATGTTAAAATTTTCCGACCAGGCTGAAAACAAGACGATATGGCACCATTTGTAGTGTTTTCAGAAAATTAATTTAACCTGAATGAAACAACACCGAAACTTAACAAATACATACTTATCTGGAAAGAGGAAGAGTGTACCTTTATTTTACACTAAATTTTATGGTTCTATAGTAAACCGTCGATTTTTTAAAAATGTTCAAACTTCAGCAACGAATTTTTTGTGATGAATGGGTAACTTTTTATTAAATTAGGCATGAAGTTCAGTATAACTCGGAACATTTAGAGAAGAACATGAAAATTGAAAAGCAATTAGTATGTTAGAGCGAGAAAAACGTTTTATTTACTGTTGTCAAAATTAAATTAAATAAAATTTTTTTAATCCGTAAATCCATAATTAATCCATATTTAGTACTTATCTCAATTACTATTTACTGTTAGTATTGAAGTACATGGATTCGGCCAAGGCGTTTGATACTTTAACCCAATATTGCACATCACTATCGTTTTCGTCACTGGACATCAAAAAGGACTAAAGGAGTATTTGGTTTTTATGCGTGTAGTCGAAAATGTCTTATTCAAATTAAATGTGATATTTAATGAACGCCGTAAGCTACACCCGCTACACCCTAAATAAATAGGCGGAAAGGGCGTAAAACAACACCTGTAGCAAATACCATAAAAATGGATATTGATTCTCGTCACGCATTTATTCGTGACAAACTCTATTCACTAGGATTTCATCAACCACTTCCAATTGGTTCACTGAGTCTTGTGTCAGCTCTTCTTGGCGATTTGGTTAAAACAACAGAAAACTTTAAAAAAACCAAAGAACATGTAAAACAATTACTTGAGGTAAGTAAATATCTACTTACCTAACAGCTGTTTGTTTTATGATCAAAGTTTGTTTATGAATTTCCCTTTGACAACCAATTTTCGTTTTATTATATTCAACAGGAAAAAATTGCATGGGATCTTGGTGTTGAACCGTACAAGTGTGACAATTCAAAATTGCTGTCCGAATGTAATTCCCTCCATCTGGAGTTAATGAAACAACGTGACAAAAGTCGACTAGAAACCGTTGATTTCAATAGAAGACTAAGAAATTTGGAAATTGACAAAAACTATTTAGAAGAGCACGCATCTAAGTTGGAGAGTAAAATTCGTGACTTGGAATTGCAGCACTGTGATACAAAAGGTTTAAAATACAAAAAGGACGGTGATAACATAACTAAGAGACCATTTGTGTCAACGGTACGTTCTGGATATGCATTTCCAAATCTGCTGAAAGTAGCCACAAATGGTGATATGAAATGCACCAAATGTGATTGCTTTTCGTCTGCAATGAAAAAGGATTTGGTTCACTACGATATTCAACGATTGGAAAGTGAGATAAAAAATCAGTACGATCTAATGGAGGCTTATAAGAAAACGGTAAGTAAATTGTCTAATCTAAACGTTCTGAATTGATTTTGTGGGCGTCATAATTATTTTCTTAAACTGCTCCGGCATTTCTCTACTTCTTAGGTCTAGCATATCTAAGAACATTTTACCTTTTTATATGATCTACAATATTTCTTCAATTTGATGCATAATTGGGGGTTAAGAAAATCTATTTTATTATGAGGAATTGTCTTGGATTATCAAATGAGTTAATCACAATTATGTACGTGGAAAAATAGATTTTATTTATTTACAAAAACCAACAATTATCATTAAAATTTAAAATCCGAATTTTGTAAGAGATGATCACTCCAATTATTTAACTCTTGAGCCAGGACGTCATTTATTCCAATTAAATTGGTGTGACTTTCAATATCCTCTTTTGTGATTTTCCAAATGTCAGATGCTAATTTAAATTTTTTGTAATCATCTTCAGATCGTTCAGATTGATTGAGTTGATTTGATAAAAAATTCTTTAATTGTTCAGCGTCATCGTCGAGAGGTTTTTTATTTAAAAATATCGCAATTTCTTTATGAAAATCTGTTTCTTTGCTATTCTTATTATGGATAAAGAGAATATTCGGTTCACTTTGAATATTCCAAAAATTTGTAATGTGCGAATGAAACGGAGCATACATTACATTATCTTTCATAAAAATCTCACAAAATTCGACAAAACTCCTTCGATATCCATGAATAAAACGATATTTGTCATAGTAGGCTTTTGTCACTTCAATTGGATTCTGAGCAATGTATATTATCTTAGGTTTGACACTCCACAGTTGTTTTGGCAACAGAGAAATTGGCAAATGACTTCTAATTAATCTAGGACTTTGAGCTCTTCTTGCAATGTCTACCGAATTTTTGGAATGCTCTAATGTTTTCGGATGTTGCATTGCCGACTCTCTGAAAATAAATCAATGAAAAATGGCGCCCGTAAAAATTTCCAATTTCCAAAATTACTCCAATAAAATTAATCGTTTGTTTAATGGTTCAGTGGTGGCTGCTTCAGTATGTCCATCGTTTAAAATAAACCAAATAATTTCCTGAATTTCATCGGTGCACGCACCAGGAAAACTGAGTAACCAAATGTCATCTTCGAATACTTGAAAATTGTGTATCATGTCGGCATATTGTCGGTAAACTTTTGGCATAAAACATGGTTTTAATGTTAGTTTTGTTCCAAGCGGGGAGTGCCATCTGCCCAATGGACTTATACGGATATAATCCTTTGTGAATCCAGTTTCACATTTTTTTAGCATCACATCGCTAGGTATAGACTCACAAACAAATGGCATTTTTTTTTTATTTTATCGGTTTCGTTTAAACAAAATTACTATTTTCAAAATCCAAATTATATTGGCAAAGTTAGGCGAATGGTGGGTACCTTCAATAAGAAATGTTGTTCTTATCTTATCGCATTTTGATTAGGCTAAGAGCTGATTGCTGTTATGCGTGATGTCATAATAAACTTACATATTCAGATATATATAATATATGTATGTATGCTAAGATACCAAATATAAGTCCGTTATTATTATAATTTCCCAATTTATTTGATTTCTTTACGTCTAGATGGAATTATATACGATTTGACAATCTTTCACTCGATCGTGCCAGTTTATGCAATTTCGGCCACTACTTTTCCATTGAATTCACTTCATTCTTACTGTTCGACATTACGTTTTTTTTCGAGGGGGTAGTTACTTGTTAAAAATGTGTCCCAATGACTTACTTGGCTAAAGGAATTATACACGGAATCAAACAAAATTACGTTAAAACAATACGGCATTACTGCATCCATGTCCCAAGAACTACTGCAGTTTGATTATATTTCCTCGATATCACTTAATATTCATCTTAAGAAAAAAATAATGGACCGCCATTAATGAGTTTATGGTGAAAATAGACCACTATACGTTCAAAAATATTCCCTTTGAACTATTTCTGATAGTAACATTGCCATTTCTTCTTCAACATCCACAGACAGAGGCTAAAGATCGTGAGATATCTCGATTAAATAAATTACTCATTGGTGGACGTCCACAAGCGGCTCTAGGTAAAGATTGCTGTTATCGTGGCGTTGGAAATTTACAGGAAGATATTGATCATTTACAAAAAGAAAATGTTGCCGTTAAAGTGCAACTGGAGAATACTGTCCGAGAATTGCACGAAGCAATGGAACGGTCTATGAATTTGAACAATAAAAGGGAATCGCTAGAAAATGAACTAAGTGAAATGGAAAATATTGCATTGTCGGTGGAGTCTGAAGCAAATAAGAAGTTTTTGGAAAAAGACAAACGTTGCTTGCATTTAGAGGTAAAATTCTGCTTTCATTTGGAATGGATAAGATATAGATGAAATTTGTATTTTGTAGATGAAGCTTGACGAAGCTCTGCAAAAAATTGCCCTTCTTGAACAATCTCAAAAATCTCGTCAATCTTCAACGGATAGCAATGGCTATGACAAAAGGAATTTACGATCAGCATTAAAGGAAGCAAACGATGAGAAAAATAATTTAAAAGAGAAGCTAAGAATGCTGAGTGTAAAAGGTTTGTGTTTTTTGTTTTTTTGTTGTTGTTTTAACTGCTCATTAACGAAATGTTCTGCAGAAAAAGAATTGGCTACTGAAAATGAAAAATTGACGAAAAAAATACTAAAAGCCAAAAGTAAAATTGCAGTACTTCAAAATGGTATGAATAGTAAGTTACTTAATCTTAATCGTTTCATTAAATGCACTTAGATTTGTATGCATTTTAAAGAACAAACAACGATGGCTTCAAAGCACACGGAAACCAATTCTATCGATAACATTCCATCGGACTCAAGTGAGATTTTTCAATTGAATCGTATCAAATCTGAAAGAGATTTCTTTCAAAAAGAATATCTTCAACTATTGAGCAGACCTGATTTGGCACCAGTAAGCCCCACCATTTCTTTAAAATACACTTATTTGTTATGCATTTGAATGAAATTTTAGGAAATTGAAATTCTAAATCATAAATTATCTCAAAAACAAAATGAAATTAATTCACTTCAAGCGTTGAAATTTCAAGATGACAATTGCCACAGCAGTCGTTCCGTTCAATCGGCCATCAATCGATTAGAACGAGAAAAAGACGTACTAAGAGCAAATGTCGAACAATTAACGATTGAAACAAATGAACTGCGTGAGCGTTTACAGCTTGCAACGGAATCGCAAAAATTTGCCCAATCAGCAAAAGAACAGCAACTAGCTGAGTTAATGGCGAAAATCGATCAATTGGATAGTGAAAATAGACGTTTAGTTTCCGCTCAAGTACCCACCAAAACGACAATTGAAATGTTGCGAGAAGAAGTGGGCGGCTTACGAACGCGCATTGCTGATCTGCAAAAAGAGAACAGTACCTTGAAGACAACGTATAACCAAATTAAGTAAGGATACACAATAAGCGTATGTAACCTGGAATGTGAATTGCAATTAATCATTACAGAATTCTTCAAGAACAAACGGAAAAGGGTTTGACCGACTATCAATGCCGATTGTCACATAGTGAACATCAACTTGGACACGCCGAATCGAGGCTTGGCATAATTGACACAAATCGAGATATTGCCTGTCAAGAAATACGTAGCTTGAAAGATGAAATAGCTCTGGTGAAATTTACGAATAATTCTCTAGAGAAGGATAAAGATCAATTATTGGTAATTGTTTTGTATTTTTTTTTTGTTTTTTTATAGAATTTCTTTTGTTGCAGATCGATTTAGATAAAAAAACTGAAAAACTATACCATTTGGAAGGAGAAGTATTAAAATTAAAAACAATTAACTTAGAATTGGAAACAAAAATTGACAACTTACAAAGGAAGTTAAGGTACGTTTTTTTCCTATATGATTTGGTAGTATGTGTCCATCCATCCATATTTGGGAAGGATATTATAATGAAGAAATTAACTTACATAGGGGATTATTGAATTTTACATAACCTCACTTCTTATAAGAAGGCTTTAAAACTAAAGAATGCTTTGATTTTAATCAATTTTAATAGTCTCTTTTGCCATAGTTATGGCACAATCACAATAATAAAATACTTTTAACCTAAATTAACAAATTAGTACGAAGTACGGTAACTTTACAAATAACTAAACTTAACAGTTAATTTAAGTCAATTTAAAACTAATTTAATCATCAATCCCTTGCGTAGCCAATTAACTTGAGGAACCACCTATAAAATTAAGATTAATAGAAAACAATTTTCTTCTCGAAATGCTACCATCTTTTTCTGCTATTTATAACAAATTAATAGAAATCATGCCATACTCTAAAAAAACAAATAAAACAAAAACAGGACCACAATAATCTAAGAAGTAATGCAAATATCAGTCATCAAGGTTATTCAAAATAACTATACTACGTAGATTCGCCCAACAATGTTATAAACCTTCGAAACCCAAATTTGTACGATTTAAAATGTTTCCCATTCAAATACCTTGCAATTCCGACACTTGGTGCATAGCATCCAACTGTTCCATCGTCCGAATCGTATTTCGTATAGCCTGGCCGACATTGACAATGTGATCCTCGACGATCAATTCGACTAACAATTTTGCGTCGTTCAAGCCATTGCCCCGGTCCGCACGGACCACGGCTGTACAATTTGTAACATTGACCATTAAACTCAACCATACCGGCCGTTGATTCGCATGCATTTTCATCGCTTGCATTGTCACTGCACTCTTGATCTAAATTCGATATAATTCCGGTACATCCACAAACTCCATTATAAGAAATTCCATCAATTGATGGTCTTGTTGTAAAATCAAAAACAACAACTTGTTGCCATGTACATGGCCCCTGTGTACCAATTCGATAGCATGTTTTCTCCTCGGGAAAGTATAGTCTTCCCTTGCCGCACACGTTTCGTATACAGCTCGTTGAATTAACTAGAAATTCATCTTCACCACATGGACCCCTTGTATACATTCTATAGCAATTGCCATCTTTCCAAAGAATGTATCCCTCTTTGCATTGACATGTTGCCCGAGCATTTTTCCCAACACTGTTTTCTGATATAATAAATATATGACCCAGTGGACATGGACCAATTGTGCCTGATTGAATGCCCAAAAAAAAAATTTGTATTAATCTGATTTACTTAAAATTTCATCTTACCAATTTCAAAGCACTGATTGGTTTCATCGTAGTAATGCGGAAGTTTAACATGACAACCGCAGCTGCCATCTGGTAGGAAAAGTTCTCCATTTTGTTCGCATGGACCACGGGTAAAATGTTCGTGACAGGAACTATCTGGACTGTAGTAGTATTGTGCTAGATCGCCTTCACTTTTACACTGAGTTTTATTAAAATCGTAAATCGTAGAGAAAATTTCAATGTCCAAATACAAAAATTAAAAATTACCATACATTCCCCAATTTTATCCTGTCCGATCGATAGCAGTTTTCCTTTTGTACATGGACCTCTTGTATGCAGAGTATAACATCTTGCATCCTTTGGCCAAAAGACCATTCCATTAAAGCAAGATCCGGGCATTTTACATATTCCGATTCGTTTCTTTGGTCTAAAATTTGAGATCGATCATTTTTCAATATAGACTCGATCAATTATATATTTTTTACATGTCACTTCGCCCGGGTGTCTCTAACATTGGCGAGAAATATTGTCCCAACTCACATGGACCCCGTTCAAATAATGTATGGCATTTTGATGTTTTTGTACTGAGAGCAGTACCTGGCGGACATTTACATTCAGCTGTTCGCATTAGGGATTTGGTGGCACTATTTCCGATTGGACTTAATTCCATTGTTTCGGGACATGGATAACCGATCTATAACATAGAAAGAAATTTAATCTGATATATATATATTAATAGATCTTGATTAAGATCAAGGTAAAAACGTTCTAGAATTTGAGATTAAGTAAAGAAATGCATTTATTTCTGTTGCGCTATGCGCATGAGCAAGTTTTTATAAAGAAAGGAAAATACTCACCGAAAATATTTTGAAACATTTTTTCAACGGTGGCCAATAGAGCAATTGCCAACCGCCCGGCAATGTTGCGCACGGATTTGTACTCGGATCACTCCATGGTGGCGGAACAATAGCGGCATTCACTGCGTTGTGAAGGAAACACCAAAATACAATTAATTTGTACTCATCAATCGAAAAGGGCGAACCCCTCATTACAAAACAACTGAAAAGAAATAAAAGCAATTTTTTTGATTTATTAAATCACGTGACTCGGCACTCTTATTCAATTGATTATCAAAAGAAATGACCTAGATTGTGTGTTATAACAACATGCAAAACTGACCACGGTTAAATTGTGATGTAATCCTAGGCTATTTAAGACACAAATAAAATGAAAGTTATTTTGATAGATATTATATTAGGCTTTGTTTTTCTCTGTCATTGATTATCTGTATGTACATTCCATCTGTATATAAACAATTTTGTTTGTTTGTTTGTTTGTGTATTATACGAGGAGGTTATTGGGTTAAAATGGGTTTTGATTATAATAAAATTTTGTTTAGTCGATTTAATATGACTCATTAATTTTACATAAAAATAAAATAAAAGAGAGAGTGAACACAGCAACCGCGGTCCAATATGTCTGTGTATAGCTATTAAGACTATTAAATAATGGTAATTATTATTCGTAAAATTTGGCCAAGGTTTTCTTAATTATTGAAAAAAAAACTTCTTCAATTTTAATTTATTATATACAAAGAAATAATTCAAAATGCCGACTGTATTGTATGTAGATCAGAATAATATATCAAATTAAATCGTAATTGGAGAGAAAATACCTAAACAAATAAATATTCTTTAAGAGTTACGTTACGTTAATTTTTGATAACAATGAATTAAGAAAACAACACATAAATTATGGGCGGTAAGCATAAAATTTTAAGTTAAGTTCATCAATGTCATTTCCCAATATTATTTCAAATATTCAGTATTGGGCTTACCGTCCAAACATGTGTTAAAATCGGGTTTCCGGCACCGTATCTCAAATTTATTCGAATACAAAATATTACGATTTTGGGGTATTTTTTTGACGATGCGGAAAACTTTTTTGCTATAGTAACTAATTGACAATATAATTGCTTATTGAGTGTGAAGCATAGTTTAATTTTTCAAATAGACCCCCTATAGGAAGACAGTGCCAGCAGTGTGAAGTAGGTTTTTTTTTCAAAATCAAAATGGCCGTTGAAAGTTTCTCATGATTTTCGCACGAAATTCCTATGGAACATTTACCAAATGATAAATATATTTTGAGAAATTCAGTTTTTTAGTAATTTTTCCGAGGAAAATAGGAAAAGAAAATATTCCGAACTAATGAAAATCAGACTTGTAAATTTTTACATACTATGGGCGAATCGTATAAATGTAAAACGCTACAAATTCCTTTTTGTTTACCTGTTCCACTATCAAAATGTGCACTTGAACGTTGAACTTAATAATTAATCGATATAATTTTTCCTATCGCGTTTTTCTTTTTTAAAAAGTTTGTCAATTTCGTAATAAAATGGGTATAGTTAAAAATAGATGTAAATTATATTCAAATTATTTGCCTTAGAGTTAAGCCTCATTATTTTTATCAAGTTCATTAATAATCGATGAATTTTAATGATATCATCATATGCATCTTTGATCGAGGTTACAAAAATTATGATAATAAAATACATTTTTCATTCGATAGGACCCATTGGTTGGACACAAATTTACATAATTTTATTTCGCCATATAAATTTTAGGTATTTTTTGTCTTTTTTTTTTCTTCATTAAAATTATTACAAAATAATTTTATGAAGAAACTGAATCTTTTTTTTTTTTTAAATAATCACTGTTAATGATGTTTTTTTTCTTACATTTAAAAAAAAAAAAAAATCAATAGATCATTGCTACATGAAAAGTTAAAATGTCGAGGTATGTAAGTAGTTCCTGTTAATGTGAAATAAATTTTTTTCTGTATGGTTATTTTGTTATTTAAAGTTATATGTTTTGTACCTACAAGGGCAACAAAAAAAACAAATAATGTACCTCTATTCATCTGTAGACTCAAGTACCTAACTATTGTATAGTAAATTTTATTTGTTAAGCAAACTCAATTCTTTATTATTCTTCTTTTTTTTTTTTGTTGATCGAATCTAATTATTCACTCTCCTCTAACTAAATAACTAGAAACTCGCGTTACTAAAAACATAAAACACGACTTAAGAACGATCAAATTTAATTATAGGTAATGAACAGAGTGTGGATGATAGATTAGTAAATAAATTGAATAAATAAACACTCGTCTCGTCTAAGAAGGGTGTTGTCAAGAACAACAAAAAAAACATATTTTTTTTTTAATTTTTGTTATTTTTAATTTTGATTTTTTATTCTTTAACAGCGAGTATTCTTTATAACACGGCTTTTTTCTATATATAACACGAAAAACAATGTACATATTTGTATTAATAATATGTCTCGATCAACACGCTCGTAATTACTCGAATTATCGTATAATAAGGTTTCGTATAACACGGTTTACATATACCACAACACAGTCTACATATAAGCAATGCCCAAATATATATAAATTCTTAGTTTTACTTAACACTCTTTCCATATATGTATGACTTACGTTCTACACTGTGTTTCTATATTCTTTGTATCACATAATAATGATTCATTTTTAAAATATAACAAAATTACATAACAGTTATTATTAATAATTACCAACCAGTTCTTCAAACATAAATCCACAAAATCAGGTAACCGGGTAATCCCAAAAAGTAGTAAATAATTTCTTAAACACACTCATCAAATTATAGATGCACTGCACACCGAAGTTGATGGTATTTGTTTTTCTAATTTGTCACAATCATCGATCCCTATATAAAGTCATACAATAGAAATTCCTTTTCCATTTAATATTCTCAAAATTACAAAACAAAACATTTTCTTAAATATCATTGCCATAAAATATTTAAAGAAAACAAATAAATAATAATTTTGCTTGTATAGATGCTTCAAAAATTCGTCGAAGACTATTTACTAAGTATCCGTTGAGGTCTTATGTTACCTGAAAAGAATATTACAACCAGACAATTGTTGTATAGCAGCCCGTTGGTGGGGCTTCAGGTTTTATTTTATTTATATTGATATAACAACGTATCTAACTCTGGTTTTATATATTGTTTGTTTTCATTGGTACATACATGCATGCATACATACATACCTATGTAGGTACATAAATGCTCAATACATAACTTTATAAATATCAATAATCATACACGGAGAGAAATTTTTTTTAAAGAAATACGTCAATGTGATTTATGCTAATTCTTTCTGATTTGATTAAAGGCGAATTCTGATTATTTTACGAATTGTACTGTCAGGATGCTTTAACTCTTTCGCGGACGCAAGAATTTCATCACCATCACCGTCGCTATCAATGCAATTGCAGTTAGCATCCGCGAAAGTGTTAAATAAGTTTTCTTACACTATTGGCGTTGCTAAATTTTGGGTTTGAAATTTCACCATACAACCGGCGTACTCCATAGTAATTCAAAAGTAAAGCATCTGAGTCTTTGATTTAGGATTTTTATTTTATTTATTTTATTTTGGTAGATTTAAATACAATTAAATTGTTAAATTCAATGGGTTTTGAAAATATCGGTGAGTGGTACCTTGCAAATTTAATAGCAATAGTTTCTTTCCTATATTTACCAGATAATTATTCAGAATTGTGTATTCTGTCCGCGCAACGGGAAACTGATGACAGCTCAAACCATATCTCGTGAAATTCACTTAAATATAATTTTTTTTTCTGTGAGTGTATTTGTATTCCCATATGCAAAATATAGGATGGGGGGGCTAATGACATATTAGTTATCATGTGCGGAAAGAATACCAATTTTGGCTTTTAAATGAGACAAAATTCATATTAGAATACAGTGCGCTTAAAAAGTTGTATGTTTGTGACTACTTTACTGAAAGTCTGCCAAAAGTCTTTTTTTATTAGATCCTTTAAA
>JANSTT010020486.1:0-24727 GCA_026745375.1 Platyura marginata | reverse complement strand
TGCGCTTAAAAAGTTGTATGTTTGTGACTACTTTACTGAAAGTCTGCCAAAAGTCTTTTTTTATTAGATCCTTTAAATCTTTAAAAGGTCCTATCGCCCCTCATGCTAATACTCTCTATAATCTAAATGAAGTGAAAGAAGATCTCAAAATATTTAGAAAAAAAATTGATGACATTTTGTGTTTCTCGTAAAATACAGGGGTGCCATTCTGATCCTGGGAAATATGAGAAATAACCAGACATCATTGCAATAATTCCATAAATTGCATAAATGCAGAAATTAATTCTGTCAAGTTTTCACCCCACAATTATCTCCAAATAACAGTGGAAGAATACGTGTTTCTATCTGTCATTAAGGAAAATACGGTTTTGGAAAACATTTTTTAAGACTGCAATAATTTAGGCCACTATATAATACAATTCTGTATTCGAACAAATTTCAGTTTACCGGCTCACCCTAATGTATACAAATCAAAATCATTAATACCACTAGACCTACAGTAGATGCATTAATGCAACAAAAACTAGTTCCTCGAAAAAGGAAAAGTAAATTATGCTATGACTTATTACTCAATCGGGCGTATCTAAATTAAGAAGGTGTAGCAATGGCAATGTAGTTAGATGGGTTTTTTTAGAGATACATATTATGATCGTTATTACGATTACTTGTAAGACAACAACTGGTTAAAAAAATTAAATACCTATACCATCAGTATCGTATATGTAATAATTAATTGTTGACCTACTGTATCGTAGCGATTTTTGGTTTTTTTTTTTAAATTTATGAAACGCCGGGGGCTCAAAAATTTTGTTTTGGGATTATACCGTAAAATAATAGGAGAATAGGTGATCATAAATTGATGCGGATGAAATCTTGTACTTTGATCATTCACTCTCCTATTTTTCAGAAATAATTTTTGAAATTATTTTTCCAACACATTTTATATTTGAAAATCGATAATTTTTTATAATTTTGTTAATGTGAACACCCTGTAACTTTTTAATGGGATATTGTTGAACAAAAAAAAATTGTTTTTAGGCCATAATTTATAATATCAAATCGTTGGATTCTAATAAGAAAAAATAGCTCTGCCAAAAAACGGCTATTCTCATATGTAGACAGTAGTGTAGAATGTAGATGAATCGAAACATTGGATTTGAAGTCATTTTTGAAGCAAAAGCGTTAGGAATTTGCAAATTTTTATGAAGTCATTTTTTATAGGAAATTTTATTGGCTACAATATTGTCGAAAATAATTTTTGGAAAAAAATTTGTTTTAACCCAGTAATATTAGAAAAATGATAAAAATCGCTGATTTGTCATCTTTGGCATGAATTTCGCCACTACTGAGCTAAAATTTTATCTCCAATGTTATAGTTTCAAAACACAACTTATGCACCGTTTTTTGAATTAAAAAAAAGAAGCAAAAATCGCTCCAACCTACTATGCAGGTCCGACATATAGTCGAGTATATTAAAGAATTGATATTAGTTTGAATTAGCATTATAATAAAAACAATTTTTTATTCATTATTCATTATTATCCCATTTTTTGAATGCATTAATATCACAAACAGGAAACAAAATTACCCAACTAATTAATAATTATTATGATTAACAAACAATATTCGATTTGTTGTAACAATCAATCATACTTTGTTGATACGATGAAGAAATTAATAATAGCCGAAAAAAAAAAAATTTGTCATTTTGAGTTGTTATTAAAAAAAATACTTATGTAGTAATAATAATAGATTTTTGTGTGGCCATTATTATGTCAAAATTGAAAATATAAAACTTATTTTCATGTAAAAATACACTAAAACAATGCTAACACTAAACAATATCAATGAAAGGGAAATCAACGAATTACCAGAGATTCATCTTTAGGTATGCATAAAATAATAATAAAAGTTTTTTTTTTCTTTTTGTCATTAAAAGGCATTTTTAGTAGAATCATGCACACACACGCGCATCTTATGTAACTGTTAATTATTAAATTTTGGAATTCCACGTGTAAAAAAATTATATATAAAAAAAAAGAAAATCATAACCAGTTTAATAGAGAGTATATTTATTTGTATAAATTATTTAAACCATCAGTAGGGAATGGCCAATTTAAATTATTTTAAAATAATAATAAAAATAATTTTCTATAAAATATTTTAGACGACTATACATAGCTGGGTTAGGTACATTGAAAGTTGATATTTAACACCTTATTTTGAAAGTAAAAAGACAAAGATTATTATTTTATACTTACCTATTAAAAAACTGTTCACAAACACTACTACTCTTAAATGTTCAGCAAATTCCCAAAAAATCCCAAATATTATCAAAATTTCCTGAAATTATTTTTTCTTGAAATTATCTTAAACAATATATTTTATTTTTTTGGGTGTATTTTGTAGTTTATGGCACTATCTTTAACATTGTAAGATCTACACCCGGTAATAACAAAAATTTTACTGGATATTCTAAAAGATTTTAAGATAATTTTAACAATATGAATCACCCTGCCATCTCAAAAAAACATCCCCTATTACTATGTGAAATTAATGTAACACCCTGTATGTACGTACAGCGTACACACATTTAAAAATGAACGATACATGCATTAACTCTTGAAAGTTCAATGCATCAAAGAATGCATTCTTCCTTAACCTTGAGTTTGGACGAGACTTCTGTTGAATATTAACGGTTCTTGTATTTACAAACTTTCAGTTTGAGTGGTTTGTTCTTTTAGGCGCAAAGCTTGTTTTGTGATATAAGAAGAAGAAAAAAAAACCTAACAAAAGTGTTCTTTTGAACATAAATAATAATGCTGGGAGTGATGACCTTTAACAAAACAATTTAATTAATGAAAATTGAAAGTAAAATAATAAGAAATGACTTTGTTCTTTCTAATGGAAACCTATGACGGGTACATATTGTGTTTTAAGCCTAGATTTTGGTTCCATAGTGAAAGCATTGGTTTCTTGTACAATTTTTTTTTTTTTTGTGCAAGACACAAATAGCAGACACTCGAAAAATCGAATTAATAAGTTTTTGGTTCGAGGTTACATACAAAAGTTTCTCCTTATGGGATTTCCCCGTATTTTCATCTCCTTTTCGCCCTCGGATTTTTTTTATTTCTTTCTTCTCTAGCTTCCTATCTTCCATGTCCATAAGTTTGGAGTTTTATCTCAAGATTTTGTTTTGAATTGCTGTGTGGTCATTTTAGTGACTAACTATTTAAAGTGTTGGTGGAAGCAAGAAATTAACATAATACCAAGAGGTCTGTCGTTTATAAATACGGTTTGTCTTAATTATAAAAAAACCAAATGGACAAGGTAAACTGGTTTTCGGTCAAACTGAGAGATGATTAAGAAATGTACTGCAAATTCTTGATATTATTATGTATTATTAACAGTATACAGCAGTCATGTCAAGCTCTTTTGGTTGGCGGGCCAATTTAAATTATTTTCTAGTAAATCGCGGGCCGCCTACTATTAACAATTTAAATAAATTATTGGTCACGTACTTGTATACAAACTGACTGTAAATATAAAAAATTCTTTGCCATTCTTTGTCATACAAGATTTTCGGTTTTGTGTGGGGGGTAGGTACCTACTACTTTTCCCCGTTTGATATTTTTAATTAATACTAAAAACATTACGGTTTTTTCTAATTGTTAGGGATCTAATCGTGATTTGACAAGTAAATTTTTGTATAAAAATTCGAAATGTTACGATAAGTCGCAGATAATAGATCAGAGGGCCCGAGGGTTACATGTTTGTCTTGTCTGATATACATATTTATTATAAACAACCTACATACTTGATATATTGAATGAGCTTGACCTTACACATTTTTTTTACGCTCATGTTCATTTCTTTCATAATAAACAAACAGAGACGCATAAGATAAGTACTTAATTTTATTGTTTATATACTTACATACTTTCAAGAGTGCATAATAACAATATACATTTGTTTTCGCATGAATTATAATTGATCAATCACAATTGAAGCTATTTATCTCCCAAGTATTTGAATATCTACCTTTGTGAATTAATTGGATAATTTAAATGACAATTTTATTATATGCACGCTTTTTGATTTTGAATATAATAATGCCAACCGACCCTTTATGGTTTTCATTAAATTACATTTAAATTAAGTTATTGTTACTTAACAAATACATCTATACCGTATAATTTATTGGATAGAAATATTTATAAAGAAATTTCTGATTATTTTCCTTTCAACTAAAAATTAAGGTTTGATTACAAAAAAATACTTATAAAGTTGATTGGATTGTTAATTTTCACGAACGGCCACTGTTAAAATTTTTACTTCATCTACGGTATTACTTATTATTAGGGAAGAGAGATAGTAGTAAAGAGCAGAATCTATATGAAGAAAATGAAATGAGGAGGTAAAACTTAAAAAACATTAAGGTAATGGATGGAATAATTGTCGAAAATTTGGAAAATGTATTGAATCAAAAGTTTACAACTCAATTGAACAACTCATTCTCATACTCAAGTTTTGTCCGAAAAACTTCGACAAATCCATATTTTGGCAATCAAGATTACCTTAAAAAAGATTTTGAGAATTATTAATTAGTAAAATTATGATACCAAAAATGATAGAGGCACCAATAATTTTTCTTACATTTGTATGTGAAAATATTTCTTACATGGATTGATCACTTTAAGAATCTTTTTTTAAATTATTTCACTTAATTTTCTTAAATTGTTCCTAGGTAATGTCATGGAATGTCGTCAAAATAATTTTCCGGTAGATTTTTTTTATTTCTCAGGTTTCTTGATAAAAATCAAAATGTAAGAATAATTTTTCTCATCACGGCATTTTAACATTATTTATTAGCATAATTATCATAAATTTCCAAGCATTACGTGATCATAGTCAGCTGAACCCTTTTGTTGGTTTTTAATTTATTTTCTACTGTTACGTATGAAAATATAAAAACAAAATAATAATTCCTGTGACGGTCTCGGTTTAGCGCTATGTTTTTTTTGTCAATAGCCAATATGTATGGATGTATTGTATATGCTTAATAAATAATAATTTTCTGCTAATTTTTGCTTTAAATAAAAAGTGTCTCACAATTTATTATACAACGTCTCTTATATAAATATAAAATATCGAAATACAATATCCAAAAACGGTACAATAATTACGCAAAAAAACAGTCGACCTTCCTAAAAGCTATTATGTATATATATTATATGATGTATGTACATATGTACATATGTTGAATTATAGCTGTGTCTGGTAATCACAATATGACTGCATTTTATATTAGAATGAGCCAACAATTTTTGTGGGTCGAGAAAAATTTGTCCTTTGACGACTGAAGAATATATAAATAATGTAAAATAGTCTGGAAATGCTCAAACGGTCAAGATCAAAATCTTTACCAAAATTCACAAAGACAACATTTTTTTTTGGATTTCCGTAACTTTTCACCAAAGCCATTATGTCGGCCCACTCTATTGTACATACCTAATACGTGTTAAGTGTGATTATGACATTACAGCATTTCGAATTCATTTATATTATACGTAGGCTTATAATAAGCAATATATATATATATATATATATATATATATATATACATTTTTTTTTTAAGCATCCAAGTCGATACATGCCTACATAATCGAAAAGTGAAATTCTATGTTCATTGTTTAGCCTCCTAGTTGATTTGTTACATTATGTTGCAGTGTAATTTACAACCACATGTTTGATTTATCTGTAAACATAAAATGATCATTGATCGATGGGTAGTTATCAATCATTTTACATTTTTTTTTCTCATAAGCAAGCATGTCGAACTTATAGCTCAAATTTGCGTACCAAACATATACATACCAATACTACCTTATCTAATTTATTGTCTTAAGCACTATTCACATATGGTTTTTGGGAAGATAAACACCCAATTTATATTTACATTGCTCAATGTTTTTTACTATTCTATATAAAATACTGTTTAATGTCAGTTATATGAACGCTTCGCCACTGTTAAGAATCTCGGTCGTGTTGTACTGATGAGTAAATAACAGTGCTGTGTCAATTAGTTTTTTGTTTGCCAATTTTAATACATAAAATAACCTCAAACTAATCTCTATCATTTGGTTTTGAAAAGAATTCCGAAGGAAAATCCCATGAGAAAATCAAGAGAACTTTGTTGCAAGCATTTTCATTAGATCCTTGATAAAATTTAAGTTAATGCATAAATATCAATTGCCCTGCCTAAGAAATAGATAAAGCAATATTTGCCTAGTTCCGGAATTATTTGACTTAAAAGTTTAATTGAATTTTTCTACTAATGTTGATGTTGAATGGAACAGATTTTTTTGAAAATGTTACCAAAATCAAATCATAGCTTTCCGATCGATCAATTTTATTTTGATATTTGTCAAATTTCCTTTCTACTTTCAGCAATGTAACATGTGAAAACCATCAAAGTGAAGATACCTTACGGAAGGTGTCCACAGAAACTGATACTCTTCGAAAACAGGTGGGCCAGCTAAAGCGAATCAATGACAATGCAATCGCTGAAAATTGGTTTGTTTTTCATTTATAGTTTGGAGAGAAATTCCACTAACCACCATTTTTTTAATTTCTTTCTGTATTTGTAACAGTCGACTAGTATCGGAACTTTCTGAACAATCAGGAGAACAGCTAATTATCCAAAATAAATTGAATCTAACCGAGAAAGAAGTTGAAAGGTTAAAGGGACAACTGCAACAGTATGTTCAAGAAGTACAAAGAGCCGAACATTTGTTAATGAGAAAGGTGAGCTGAATGAAGTTAGAGCAAAGATTCTTTAGTTTCTTCAATTTTCAATATTTTACTGTAGGAGGAGGAACGTGAAGAAATGCTAGAACACTATAGAACATTATCTCAAGACGCTGTCGCTTTGGAAGGCAACAATCATAGCTTAGAAATGGAAGCAACCCAAGCAAAGTAAACGGCATTTTTATTGATTATAAAACTTTTGAATTTATATGATGCGACATTTTCTTTTTTTCTTCTTCCAGAAAACGTTTTTATTAATTTTTTTTTAATTATGTTTTATTTCTTTTATTTGATTTTATTTAGACGTTGTCTACTAGAAGCTGAAGCAAAAGTAGCTCAATTAGAAGAACAGTTATCATTGCGTGAACATCAAATTCATACATTAGAGAGACAATGCGAAGAATTATCTAAGCAAATTCTAACCCTAGAGACAGAAATCGAAAGTGGATCTGACGCACAAATCAGATTAAAGACGGATTCCGATGCGTTTAAAGATCTATGCAATAAACTTGATGTTGAAAAGGAAAAATTAAATGCCGAACTAAATGAACTATCAGAAATTCGACTGAAGGTATTGTGAATTTGACATTGATTCTATAAAACATTCCTATCAATTGATATTTAAGCTCGAACGTGAAAATACTAAACTGAGAAACGATATGGCTATTACAAAAACTGGTGACAAAGCAGCCGTTGATAGTTTACAGGAATTACTAGCGGCCTCTAGACAGGAACTGGAAAAACAGCATGCAACTTCTAATCAATATACGCAAGAAATTAAAGTATTACGAAGTCGTGTAGACGAATTGCAGGTATATTGGATTAAATTCAATTAAATCTGGTAGATTATTAATAGTGATTTCAAAATATAGGCGAAATTAGGTGAAGAACATACTAATGCGGTTCGAAATGAAACTCTAGCGAAAGAGTACAGCGTTCAAATTCAGGAACTTCGGCACAAATTAACCGATGATCGATTTACTCGAACCAGAACCGACAAAGAATCAAAACCAGATGATGATCGGTATTCTTCATTATAAATTACTAAATATTTTTGGTTATTGTCTCTTAATTTTACAAAAAAAAAAACAAAACTTAAAAAAAAAGATCGACATTTTTCTTCTCTCCTTCTCACATAAGAATGAATAAGAAAATTGAGAAGATATTACCGAGACAAATTCGAGAATGTGATTTTGAAGAAAGTTTTGCCAGCTATGAAGGATCTTTGGAATCAAGAGTAAAAACAAAAGGCATATACTATAGACTATACCTACACAATAACTAAATAATTATGTTCGTCCTAATAAAACAGATACTGATCAGAAAATTCAATCGAAAAAATATCGCAATCAAAATTTTAAGATTCATAGTGGTTAGTGTTATTTAATACAGATTTAGTAAGTAAATTCTTATTTGCTAAACCATTAATTATTGTATGTGATGAAGTTCCATTGAATGTGTCAGAACCAAAACTACATAAGAGGATTTCGACACCAAACTTTCAGAGTAGTGAATCCGAAAGTATGCACTCGAATGTGTCTCATAGAAATATAGATTCAATAAATGCGGAAAACGAAATTGACTGGATAAATAAATATCAACAAATTATTTCTGACAGTGAAGGTTCCGAAATTAATGTTGTGTATTTAAAATAATTTATTCTCAACTTCTCCACAATAGAATTTCATCCTAATGAATATTCAGATGAATCTATTAATCTATTTGTTGATGATATGAACAATAATTTGTATTATTTTGATAACAAAGATGCTCCTATACTTGAGTCTGGTTGGAAGTGTGATACTCTTAAAGATACGAATATATTTACTAGTACACTTCTGAAGAATTCAAATTCTAAAAAATCCTTAACCAATAGACAGACAGATGCATCCACAAACAATACTAGGTACAGTATGGCCGCAACACGATTTCATCTCGGAATAAGAGGAGTTGGTTTTGATTTTTTTTTATATTATTTTTAGACTCAATGAATCATTCAATTCCAAACATCATGAAATTGATGTTCTTCCAAAATGCCAAACCAACAAGAGGAATTTAAGTTCATCTGAAGATAGTGATTGCTTATACTATTCACAAAGTTCAAGTTGTTCCGAATTTATGAACCAATCAAGAAAAATGGAATTTCCTGCTAGATCATCAGATGAATTTCAAGATTTAGTTAGTGGCACCATTAAATATGATGCTTCACATTTACCGCCGCCACCACCACCATTTACCGGTCATTGTAACATTTTGAAAGTTAATTTGGCGATCACTTATAATAAATAAATGGATTAAAATTCCAATGTTTATGGGGGGCATATATACGAGTTGTAATCTGTAATGTGAGATGATCTCGGTGGGAGTGTGTAGGGGAGGTCATTTTTCGACTAATAAATCTTCTTAACAATCTGGTCATTTGGACAACGATGCACAATTTTGGCATTGGATAATTTAATGAAAGAAACATGGCTATGGCTATTAAGATGCCATCGCCTATGTTATTTAGTTGCTAGGCTATATAAAGTTGATAGTTGGTAATATATATAGATATAGATGTGTATGCATAGATTGTATTTTATCAATTTTCATTTACATTTTTCTTTAACAAACTCATAATGATCCTTTTGCAAATATTTTCATATTATTTAATCCTTCAGTTTTATCAATTCTCCCTTCTATTAATCCTTTAATCAACGGGCGCACTGTTCCGCTTTCATTAAAATAGATCGAACCCATAGCTATGAATGCAGTTTCTGGAAGATATGGAACAAATAATTCTTCATTCACCATAAAGTCCTGAATATAGTACACATCCTACAATAGTTAATCAATCAATACATGATTCTGTCTAAATGTTTTCGAAACTATACCTTTTTTAGTGGACAGGCCGAAAAAATTTTACCATATTTAGCTGTCTCTTCATACATTGTTCGAACTATAGGATCCTGGTTTCTAGTCGATGATAAGAATTTGCATAAATTTTCGCGTTTGTTAATAAGTTCGACCAAATCACCAGTATCGCTAATAAAATGTATTGTTGCATGTGCCTGCACAAAAAAGGATAAAAAATAAACAAACGATAATGGTTCTTATTATTATTCTGAATTAATTCATTTTTACCCAGGCATTTTTAATTTCCTTCAGTAGGGCAATATTGGCGTCTAACACATTTTGGTCATTTTTTGATTTAATTGTTACCATAGCATTTGAGTATTCCGGATCAACTACAAACGTAGCATTTTCCAAAATAATTTTAAAATTTCTCTGAAAAAAAAATTGCTAATAAAACAAAATTAATGTTTAAAAATATTAATTTGAAATTTACCCAAGAAACTGCAGAATTGACTGATATTCCAATTATTACAAGAATTAATTGTGAAGCGGGCAACATATTGGACAAATCTGAACTTTATACGAGAATATTTTGATATCGAATAATTTTATTTTAATTTTTTATTTTGTTATGAGAAAATAAAGGAAACTGTTGATTATATAAATCGGGCAATTGATTACACACAAAATCTAAATATAACAATATAATGATAATGAACATCATTATAAAACAATTAACGGTGTGGGCGGAAGTACAATTTCTAATTATTTCGAGTTTTTGCTATATGATCGATCCGATAAATTGATCATTAAATATTTTTCATTATGTATTATGTTTTATTACGTATGTACATACGTATAGCTTAGTTGCCGAACAAATAATTGTGTACCAGGTACCAGGAAGATCCGTGAGCTATGATGGAATAACATTTAACATCGAACGCCAGGATTTCTAAACGGTCAATTTCGGGATTGTACGGCATATTTTGGTTTCATTATAAGAACAATTGGTAGATTCTATGATCTATTTCTATACTACAGGTTATCCCATCATCGAACAGTTTCCTCTATTAAATTCTTAAAATTGGGAAACCTTTTTTTTGTAAACCAAAATATATGTTACACAACCCTGAAATATTGTTGTCCCTCTAATGATGATGCTCCGCATACGAAGGCCACTTCTACATATATGTCACAGAAACAGCTCACGGCTGTATTTCAAGTCATCATTTCAGTTAATTCTCTATTCATATGCAAATTTATTTTATAACATTGAGATGGATAAATTTATGTATATTCGACCCTTATCTATGTGAAATTGCATCATTCACCAAATGTACCGCCAGAAATATATAACAACTTGGGATCCAAAAATGTAAAATTGTGGATGACTCAAGTTATATCTATTTTTATATATATATGTAATGTAGGTAGGTGTCTGGGAAAAAAGAGCTATTAATTACCACCATACAAAGAGGGGAAACTTTAGAAACTAAACGGTTTTAATGTACGAAATACGACTATGACAGAATAAGGCGTTTGAATTTCTGTATACTATACAAATACATAACTACATAGTAGTACCTACCGAAAGCTAAGCCCACCTAATACATTGTTAATGACCGCAAAAACGAAAATCAAATGAAATAGTAATCAAGAATTTCTCTCACACTATCTACCATAATATATATATATACATATATATACCTCCATCCTGTACCTAATATCAAGTTGGAAATCTTTAATTTTTGAATATCATTTCCTATGGGACCAATCTGTACCTAAGTAGATGAAAAATGTTTTTTCCACTTTCGCATATCGTCTCTTCATTTATTCCCGGCATATCTAAAAGATCCAATTCGGAGGAAGAATTAATTTTTTTTTTTTTTTTTTAATGTTAATTTTGTGTTTCATTAGAGCAGGAATTTTGCTGTTTAATTGTAAGATAATTTTAGGCTTTATACTCATGCCCTTCAACGATGTAATAAGGGCGCTCCGTCGATGCCATTGAGGTGGCGTGCAAATAAATGACTTTTTAAGAAATTGGTGAGTGTTATTTAAACGAACATTTACTTTTAGCGTTGGATTTTATTGTTGCTAAATGGGGAAAATGGGAAAATTAATCGCTTTTCCGAATTATGGAATCATTTTCAAGGAAATGGTTTAAATATTTATACATGGCATGCATATACATATATTGTACGTACTTATATAGTACATAGTAGTTGTGAAGAGATCTTTTTGTTGGGTTATTTTTGGAATGGGCTTTTGAGTTGTTTCTTTAGCGGTTATCGTCGAATTAGATATTGGAAACATAAAAGAAATGAAATTTAATTGTTTTTTTATGTATCTCTAGGTAAATCACCAGTTAAATGTGCCCATCTCATTTCATTTCATATAGATATTGGGCATTTTCTAAGAATTTTACCAATTTTTTTATTATACTTTTTCGAATTGTAGTAAAATTTGGTGCACCAACAATTTCCAGTATGTCTTCAAAATCATTTCCATAATTTAATCAAAAGGTAAATGTGCAACAGGAAACCAATTAAAGTGGGTCTCTGATACTAATGAGATTAATATGACGTGTTATTTATGGAATTGCATACTTGATCATGCATGTATTAATTGAATAAACAATAAACTCTAATAATATAACGTAATTAATTCATGCCCATTTGTATTTAGCCTATCCGGTTTTGATAATGAATATGAAATAGTACCACATCAGCTTTTCGGCCTCACCACATATCGGTTAACATCCATCCAGCATCAATACAGCCCAAAATATACTTTCTTTTGATTTTGTCTAGGGAAATTTAAATTTATGCAATTCACAAACTCCCGGTGCTTTAGGAAAATTGCAATTACAGCAGACCACAAGTAAATATGCGAGCTTAACAAAATTTCGTTATTAATTTTCACTTTGTTGCTATAAAATTGCATCTCATCATAGTGGATAGTAGGAGCCTCATTCCAGCAGTGGGATTTTGTAAGGCATACGCAACGATTCCTCATTTGATGAAATGATAAACGAACGTTCTCGATGACGACAATGAAGCGTTCGCTATAGACGTTTTTACCGCAGCAGTGCAGTTGGAACAGTGTCGAATCGGTTTTTGTTGCAAATTTAAAATGTTTAATTCTACAAAGTGAAAAATATATTTGTGATTGCTATACATACAAGAATTTATCCTTGTTCCGAGTGTAATAAGTAATAAGTAAGTAATTCTAAATCGAATATTTGTTTTATTTTTCACAACACATTTACACATTTTGCGTAATTAATTTTTTTTCTATTTTCAGTAGTGCCGCCATCTTTCAAGTCATTTTAGTGTTGCCATTCTGATTTACGAACAAATAAAAAATGTAAACTGTTTTTAGGCAATTTAATTTTTATTTATCATAAATAATTTTTCCAAAAAAGTCAATATCAAGAATAGAAATATTAATTGAACCATCTTTTATATAACCAGCAAACTTACAAAAGAAATTCGAAGCTGGTGTAGCAACTGGCAATATATTCTCATCTATTTTAAATTGATGAATATAATAGAAATCCTAAATAATAAAAATATTAATTTTATCCATTAATAATTAATTAAATAAACAATTTACCTTATTGAATGGACATTTATCGTTAAAATTTCCATACTTCATAACATTTAAGTAAAGTTCCTTTAGCATTATTTCGCTATCCATGTCTTTTAAAAAATCGCAAATATTTATCTTTGTGTCTATCAACACTAAACGATTAGAACTCTCTGGCTCTACTATTCCTAGTGTAACCGTTAAATCAAACTCATCAAATGGAACAGTTTTATTAAATTGAAGATCTAAGGCTTTTTTTTCGTCCAGTTGACCATACACTTGAACGTATTTATCGTTAAAAGTATAATTAACATTTGCCAGTTCAACTTTGAACTCTCTCTATAATAAATATGTTAATAATTGGTTAAAGAAAAATGTATTTATGTAAGAATTTACTTCAGCTAACGAATACCAATGTAATTGTAAGAACAAACAAAGTTTTAATAAAAAACTCATTCTACTTTTTTTCACTTTCACCTATCACCTATAAGTATGTTTATAAAAAAAATAGTGCCAAAAATCACGCTTTATATACCATAGCAATCGTAACTGGACCAAATATTTTACAGATAAAAGAGGAAGTTCTATGCCCGATTAATATCTAATGTACAAATATTCATTAGATTTAAACGTTTGTTTAATGGTGTGTATTAATGCGATGTATACTTAATTGGTTATCTAATAATAAAGTGAAATTATGAAAATGAGCGACAGTCAGAGCAATAATCAATGGTCACAACAATAAAACTATGATAACTCATGTGTTACTGATGGTCTGCTAGATTTTCACGATGTTCAATATAAGAAACACCTTGCCATAGTTTGTAAGGATTTTTTCGTCATTACACCAATTTTTGACAGCAAAATTAAATTTAGAGCTAATTGATTTGTATAAAAATGATAATTTAATTTAGCGCCCCCAAATGTGACGTCCGGAAAAATTGCGCCACTTGCGCCATGAAAGAACCAGACTGCTCCACCACTGATCCTTCACTCAATGAATACAACTTAAGCTTATTAAGTAAAAAAAATAATGTTCTTCAATGTCTAGAAGTTAAATTGCCCATATGCTGTTGTATTTAGATTAGCTTTGTGTTCTGATGTTGTGCTACAGTGCTATATAAATTCAAAAATCTAAACTTTATAACTCTTCTCTCTTTATTTAAATCGCTCTCAATGATATTCACAAGTCTATACGATTTTTAAATTACAATTGAAACTTTAAAGTTATAATATTATTCTATTGCATTGTGGGGTCGCTACTTTACTACTGTCGTTCTAGAGAGAGAGAGATATTGCGATATATTATCTATCTATATGAATTGAATATGCATACAACTAACAAACCCCCATATTATTATAAGTCAACTATTATATAACAAATGCAAACTGGTAAAACTAAGGGAGAATAAAATATATAATGCAACACCCACAACAACTTACAATTCCGATACAATAAAGTTGCTGGGAAACAACTCTAAGTCTCAAACGATACGAATGTCTAAAATGTCCTATTCTCAATGTTGAACCAAGCTTTGTTGTTTTGTTGACTTCCGTTATGCTTTAACTACAGGCCATAAAACTGGTAGAAAATGTGCTACAAAGCTGAAAAACTTTTGTTGGACTCGTTAGGTTATTTTATTATTTGAAATAGTGATGTATTTATATGTGCTGTCTGCTGTCTATATACAAATATATAATATTGGACAGTGTACATACAGTACAACTACATACATATACATATTAAACATATACCTAATAAAATGTTAGGTTCGAGGTTCTAACCTGATAAATTATGTTAATATTTTGAAATGTCTTTTTTTGAACACATGCCTGCATATCTCGTTTACCGGAAATTTTGATACACAAATCTGCTTGCTCGAATACCTAAACAACTATAAATAATTGTTTTATTCAATATTTTGATTACAGGTAGGCCTCCCACAACGCGGTAGATACGTTCCTAGAAAAGACCGCGTTATAGAAAAAAATCCGCATTATCTGAACCGCGTTGTACGGGGCCTACCTGTATTCAACAACGCCTTAATAGTTGTAGAAGCCAATCGGACTATCGACCAAAAATTCCATTAATTTAAAAAATATGGGTAAAAAAGAATTTTAGCGAGAGGGCACCGCTATGGATGCCGAAAGTGATTTCATTGGATAAATTGCTAGAACAAGAAGAAGAAGAAGAAGAAGAAGAAATTGCAAAATTTCGGAATGTTTTTAACAAGACAGAAGTGGTGACGAAATTTTAGCGTTTCAACTTACATAATCTTTTATACGGTTGGAGTATAAAAAATTTATGTTTACCTTTGTATGTACGTACATAAGTCATATATTGATTATACTTAATAAATGCTTTATGCTTATATGTTTCTAATTCACGTCTTTCCAAGTTTCATCGGATGGAACATTATTCTGATTAAAAAAAAAAAAAAAAACCAAAAATTGTTCGTCATTGATTGATTAATCCATCAAACAAACATAAGTCTAAATAATTTATTGTCCAGGAAATTTCTCATATATATAAAGTACAAGCATCAGTGTTGCCTTCATAATCCTATTGGCAAAATTGTACGAAAGTCGTGTGAATACTCCAAGGATATATTAAATGTAAACATGACACAATGCATATTCACGTATAAAATATCTCACACGGAACCATTAAGTTGGCAGTCAGGTTTCATTGTCATAATAATATTGGAATCAACTGTTGTGCTAGAACTAGCTAGAGTATGGCAATAAACAATAAAAACGTGTAGCAAGGAATTTATAAATAAATCATTACTAATGTGATGGGTTATGTTAAGATGAATGCTAAACATTAATAAATTTTAGGATGGCGTCGAAACAAAAGGGCATTTTTGAAATAATGATTTTTTACCTATTGACATTATAAAAATTTAGACACAGTTCTGACAAGTTTATTGGGCTAAGTGCATATAGATATATTAAAGTCATCTAAAAGATCGGGAAAGGAGGATAGTATATAGGTGTCCATGAACCAAGAATAACAAATAGAATATTTTTTGTTATATTACATAAATGAAGATTATTTTTATATCATCATGGAAGCGAAGCTATTCAATGGGTATTACATATGGTTTTGAACATTTGCTTGTAACGCCCCTTATAAAAACAAAATGCTGTACTATTGTGTTTTAACTTGATGTTCTAATACTAATATAAACAAATCATTTACTAAGGCGTGTACTCCAACGAATCGATCGGATAGTTCTATTTCCACGATGGCTATTGGATGCCTGAGTATACATAGAATACTTATTTATTTAAAAAAAAATTATTATACGTAAAATAATTACACTAAAATAAAAAGAATAACTTTTTGATTAGCCATGCCTTCATTTCGATTAAAGCAAAGAATTTTGATTTATGTATTGTTTTTATGTAAATTAAATTATCCTTGCACAACAGTGATTGTGAAACACTTTGTAATAAATAAAAATGCAAATTAAAATATTAAATCGACATCATCAAAACTCATAAAGAAGAAAATCGCATTTTTTAAACAGGGAAATTAATTTGATAAACGATTTTATGAATATATTTACAGTTGGATGCACTAACCTCAAAATTATATGTATAGGTACCTACTTAAAAGAAAACTTAAGTATTTATCCAAGAGTTTTAATCAAAATAAGAGTTAAGCAAGGATTCTTCGTTACGTTACATGTACTTTATAAAAGCACTTGAATCTATTTATATACCGACATTTTATACATAATGTTGTGGAGAAGTATTAAAGCAGATTCTACATATATACTTAATAGATATAACATGCGAAAATTATTAAATTTTAATTAAAATTTGAATACAATTTTTTTTTTAGTTGCGTCTTGTCTTGTCGGAATTTTAAGTCAAAAATTAACCAAAATTATATTGCATTTCTTACTATTTTCGATAAATAGTGTAGAAGATTATAATTTTTACCATCATATTAACACAGAGATTGTAACAGTGAGATTGATCCATTCTATAGCTATCATTCTACTGTCATCTCAGCCGTGTACGCTTATATTAATTATTAAATCATTAAAACATAACTTTTAAACTTGAAATATTATTTAGATAAGTTTGAATTTTTCAAATTATAAATACTTAATTATAAGTACGCTTCGGTACATTCATATTTTTATGATGCGAGTATGTAGGTCGAACTAATAAAAGAGTGAGAAATTTTTTATTAAATTAATTTTATTCATTAGAATTTGTTTCGAGCCGATAATTATTTAACAAATTTTTTTTTTAATATATGTGGGTTATCGGGAGGTGATTTTTCCCTTCTTGTTATATCTTCTCGCTTATTATTAAACATTTTTTTAAGCGATTGCCCTAACAAATCATTATGATAAGAAATAAAATTATATGTGAAATATTATAAACAATTAGTGATAAGAAAGAAATAAATTTCATGTAGGTGTTTGTGCTGCAATATTTGGAACAGGTGCAAATGGCCAAGTCTGTTATGAAGATTGAAGATGGGAAAGCAAAATACAGTTGCTCTTATTTACCCCTCTCGGAGAAAAGTTATTTTTTTTCATTAAACCGGATATTTTTTATTCACGCAATTTTCATTTGGAGTAGAGAAAAATTGAATAATAAAATAATAAGTTTTTCTCTAATAGACGAACATTTCGAAACCTAAGGCTCCACAATAAATGTAAAGAAAAGAAGTAACTGTACGTTTTCCAAATGCCACTATGCGTTGGCTTGATATGGTTTTTTTCTCCTATTCTCCACTCTAACATCACCAATTACCACTTCCTACTTATTTCTCCATTTCGTTTTTCCTTCATTTTCCTCGACTTAGATAATACCAACATTATTATTAAAATGCAATATCAAATGTAATTTTCTTTTTAGAACGTATTTGCATCCCAATTTTCACATCATCACTTTTTAAATGAATTAAATTTCACTGTATTATGCAGTCAGCAGTCAGAGAAAGAGAGAGAGAAAGAGATAGAGATAGTGCAAATGGTTATGAATTGCCAAAAAATTTCGCATATGAATTTGAATGGGAAAATGCCTCCTATAATACATATTTAATTTTCTTGGTATACAAGGAAATGACATAAGAAAAAAAAATCATTTAATGAAAACTTTTATTTCTCTTCATATGCACTTTTTCTGATATATTTTGTTGTTGTTGAGAAATTATCTGTTCAAGCGCTTAATATTACTGCAAGGAGCAAGCTTTTATTTAACAGTCGTAAATAATTTTTATTGCTGAACATTTCAGCTGTTGCAAGTGAAAAATGTTTTCTATCCTATTAATGTAGGTAGGTACATGTATGATATGTATGTACATTGTACATATAATATTTCCTGGCTATTATTATTATTATAGCGCAGTAGGGATGATGATAACTAGATGAAGAATAATATTATGATTAGAGGCGGTTAAAATTTGAATAAATATCATTGCACAACGTAATGTATAGGGTGTTTCATGTATATGTACAAAAAGTAAAATAAAAAGTCATTTAAAAATGGACAATTTTTTAGTTAATTTGGTGAAGTTTTACGTATATTAACAGTGTCTAACTAAGTGATTTATTGAATTGGATAGGTAATGTGGTAATCGACTGATTATTGTATTTTTATAGGAAATACACAATTATATATGTCGAGAATGCTGAGTTATAGAGCTATTCCTATAGTATTTAGCTCATTTAGTAGTTAAAACTGCAAAATCGATTGAAATAATGTAATAATTTTACAATTTTTTACACTAATCCACAAATAATAGATGGATAAACAAAATATTTTAATAAGTTAATTTGGTTCATAAAAATATTTCAGACTGATAAATTATAATTTGAACCAAAAATTAAAATAATCCCTCAGTAACGATCTACATTTTTAGGGCATGTTCTACAAAAGTGTTAAAATAATCCCAACTAAAAAAAAACAACAATTCTGTTTAATTTTTTCAAAAAACTAATATAATTTAAAAGATCTTAAAAGATTTAGTTCAAGCTTTTATTTTTTTCAATACATTAGCGAGTACATTTCTTAGTTAGCCAATGACTACTTATGATAAAGTGGCATAAAATTTTATAGAAGACACTTGAGTATATTCGCTTTCACCTTTTTTTGTCGATATTATCACATCAACTCGAAACTTTCCAGGTGGAGTATAGTCTGGTAACGCTGCTGGCTCAATTTTAAATCCTTTGAGGTAATATTTTCCCTATAATATTATTACGTAAATAGTTAATTTATATTATTTCTATTTAATAATTATGTACCTTCTTAACTGGACACTTCTCCATTAAATTTCCATATTTCTGCATATTATCATTAAATAATTTCATTATTGGTTTCTGTTCAGGTTTCTCGAAAAAGGCGCACAAGTCAAGTCGTCCACTCGTTATTACAGGATTGTATTTTTGTAAAGATTCATCCAAAATCAGAACATTATTTTCAATCTAAAATTGGATTAAAAAAAAACTTCCGGAATTAGATACAAAATCACACTAAAATAATTTCGTGTCCACTATCTCTGTTTGAAGTAAAAAAAAATTTCAATGGATTTTTACTTACGTGTACATTGAAGTCTAAGTCTGCAAGTAGATCAGTGTCTATATCAACAACTGGAGTACCGGCTTCATTTCGAAGAGTAGCGCTCATTTTTATAAAATCAGGATTAGCTTCAAAATCCACCTTTTCCATATTAATTTTTTCAATTGCGTGAATTGCAACAAAATATTCACCGAGAAGGAAACTTACAAATATTATATATATTTTGTTCATCATTTTGAATGATTTGATAATTTAGTCCAACATTTTTGGCAATTTATAGTTATTTTACCGGATGTTAAAATTATATTACTATAAAATAAAAATCAAAGTTTACATAATAGTTAACGAGCACTGAACGTTTTTTAATTATTTTGTTTATGGTGCACTTGTTATTATTGATTTTATCTCAATCCGTATTTTATACTATATCTACCTAGATCGAATTACTTAATAGAGGCATTAAATAAAATCGTCGACATAGAACTAAATGTCATTAAGTCGAAAACTAATTTATTCCATAATATTTCTGTTATCTCGATCTATCATTTATTTTTTCTGATCATAGAGGATTCTAAATTTTTGACAATGACCCCCCTTTTTTACAAATTAGTATCTGGTACATCTTTCATTGGTGCTACTTTCAACGTAGTTTTTTCTCAATGTTTTGACGTCTGTTGTGATTTGACATAATTACAGTTAAATCTAAATATCGCAAGAAATCTTATTACCTACTATTCAAAATTTTGGACATAAATAAAACAAAAATTCACCCATGCCACCATACCATGATTTTATACCTTTCCAACATGAAATTAAAACATTAATAAAGTTGAAATTTCGTCCACCCTATAACTTTTAAATTAACAATATTGATAATCTTTAAAATTTAATTTCTAACCTTTTTTGGCTTATACATTTTTTTTAATTTTCGAACAAAAAAGTGGGTATTCGGCAAGCCTAATTCTACATAAAAAAATTGTCTTACAGTTTTGAATTGAATATATTGAGGATTTTCTTTAAAAAAGGAAAACAATCTATAAGACAAAAAAGATTGGAAATAAAATTTTACTGAAAAAAAAATTTTCTTTATTAAAATATTTGAACAATTAACGCAGTTTATAGTAAGAATTTCAAAGGTACTTTTCATAGGCAAAAATTAAACTCACGCTACGTCACTGATTGTATGTTTATATACATACATACATCATACATACATTATACAAAAGATTTTTTAGAAACAAGAATTCACAAAATATCCTCAAAGAATAAAATAAAATTTGTTCATAAATCACTGGCCCTATTTCATATAAAATATATTTTTGGGCATTAATTAACTTGAATATTATATAGCTGAGCAACTATTCTATTATATATAATATTCACACATACATGTGTGTGTATGTATATTTAAGGGTGAGTATAGTTGCGCGTATATGTGGTTGGTTTTCATATTCCCATAATACATACATACATACAATGCAATTATTATTATTTAAAAAAAACTGTATTTTCGCGATCAAGCTGACACATGACCACATCGTATTTCATGGAACATATTTAATTTAAGCAATTAATCAAAGTGGAGGCCGCGACATTTGTTCGGACTTTTCGGTGGATGGCTGCATTATTAATATGCCTGAAAAAAGTGTATGCCCTGGTATTTATGGTACAGCAACCAGCAAGTGAAGTGATATATTACGGGGTTGTAAGATGAAAAATATATTTGATTTTTTTTTTTTTATATTTTCTATATGGAAGTGTATAAACGTAGAGAAAATTGAATGAAAATGTATAGCTATAAAGCATATATAAGTAAAGCATTCTGGAAAGTTTAGATTTAAAGAGAATTTTACTTTAGGTATATTCGTATATAAATGTAATGTACTTCTTCCTTAAAACATTTTAGATATTTATGTATTGTAGATTGAAGAGTGAACTAAAAGTTCGTCAATTTGATCCTAATTTATGGATCATAATTCTTTAACCAAGATTTAGAATATAATTTGTAATTAGAAAGAGTCATTGAGTATTAATTTTCAAATATTTAAGTTCCTGGAAAAGTATGCGAAAGCGTTTTGGAGATTTAGTTTAGAACTTATCAGTCTAAGTATTAGAAAATTTTTTTTATCAACAATTAAATATTGAAAAAATGTAATACAAAAACTTTTTGGCACCTGGAACCCTTTCACATTCAGTTGAATTGAACGAATAATTTTGAAAGAATCTTTATTCAAAGATATTCGACGTCTTCGGATATCGCATTGGTAATTGTTTGGAAAATATCTATGGAAGAAGGTTCTAACTGTGAAAATTCGTCTTTTTTACGATTCTAATCGATACCAGAAGCAAAAGAAAAATCAATTCAATAACGTTAAAATTGTTGTTGCGTATACCTTTCGAAATTCTTAAATATGAGTTTTATTCTTGTCTTTTTTTTTTACAGAATAAAAAGATTTTTTCACACAACTATCAAAAAAAACTTTAAAACTAAAGAAAATATTCTCAAACAAAACAATCTACCGTTGCACTAAACTCAAATCCATGAAATTGTCTGGTAAGACCCACCCCTTATTCGCACAACTTTGAATCCTCTTTCATTGAAAACGTATAATTCTTTTGAGCAGTTTCTTTTTAAAACAATTCAAATTTAAAAGTTTTATCAAAGAAATCGGTAACTATAATAAATATACATATCCATCCTCCCTTCTTCAATCCACTCATCCCTGAAAACGTATACCTATCTATATATATATATATATAGGTTGTATATGCGATAATACGACGTACACCATTTTCCTCTATCTCTATAAATAAACTTAACATATTCTTAAATAAAATGTGTATAAGGAAAGTATTTGCGAATGTTGGTTTCGTGTACTTTGTTGAGAAATTATTTTCAACAAAAATCTACAGTTTTCCACGACAGTGATTTCTTCTCTGTCTTATTTTCTGAGGATGTACAGAACTGGTTACTGTGGACTGTGGAGAAAGAGGAAAACGAATAAAACGGAAAAACTCATTGCACATACAGCCCGGAATATATATGTATATGTATCTAAAGACAAAAACAAAAACTACCCAATTGCAATATTCAAGATTTTCACATAATAATATGAACTGAATATATGGAAATGAAAATTGTGTCAATATAACTTTTTTGATTATTATACATACATACATACATACATACATAACGTACTTACATATTTTCGTTTATACTTTGCTCTTTGAATGATGGTATGGGGGACAATGAAAGTCGACTTGCTACCACAAAAATGATTACAACATGGGGTTCTTGGCTAGGCATTTTGTAGTGTGTGTACATAAAAAAAAAAAAACAAAACAAATAATAATGTAGTTAAAGAGTAGACAATTTTCATTTTTTGGAGATCATTTCTATTTCTATATATGTAGATATAATTATATATATATGATTCCACCATTTAAATATTTTTTAATATAAAAACCATAAGAATAAGTTACTTTCATGGATGCACAACATTTGAATTTTATAGATGGTTTGCTTTGTGGTACTATAAAATTGTAAATTCTTTAAATAGATTCTTACATATGGTCGAAATCGTCCTAATTAATGTCGCAAAATCTTCGCCAGAATTAAGACATTTTTCGTTATTGGTTTTTGTCCCATCGTATTATTAAAAAAAATTGCAAAAAAGGATAAAATCATGAAATTATAAAATTGGTTTTCGATTTTCGAAGAAATTAAAGAAATGATTTTTGGATTTGTTTTCGATTTTCGTGATTTGTGGTGGTAGTTTTTGATTCGTTTTGAATCACGAGGTTACCTTTAATTTTAATTTGACTTTTGTAGTCAAATGTAAGAATGTTTAAAAAATGTAGAATAGATAATAATATGACTATTTAATGATTAAATTGTTAACAGCAAAAGTTAACTTATATTTAAATCAATAGAAATTTAAATAAATAAATGATGTGATGTTCGAGGATATTTAACTATTTTTAAGTAATACTTACTATATAGAATTAAAAATTATTTGAGATCATCTCTTTCATCAAGCACGAAAAATCTACTCATTTCCCTAAATCATATATAGTTAGGATCAATGACTTGTCATCGATAAAACATACGTTTTTCACCTTTTAAAAATTCGATTTAGCTGAAGTACACTGAACCGCCTCAAGTCATTAGCATAAGAAATGGAAAAGCTATTGAAATATACAAAAGCACTGAACTTTGCAAATGTTTACTTTAGAAAATTGTGGATGAGTCGTCGCGGATTTGATTCAGATATCAATTTAATATATTCCAGGCCTTTTTTCTTAAATATGCTTTGGAGAAATTTTATTTGAATATTTGTATTTTCATATATTAATATTTAAAGCCAAAAAAAAAGAATAAAAAAGAAAAAAGAAAGAAAGAAAAAAAAAAACGAGATTTACTTAAAAAAAAACATCATTGAGAAATGTTGGCTATAAATTGGAATTTGAATTGAATAGAAACACACAAAAAAGTCAATATTATTTATGAGATTTATTTATGGTTCGAATCCTTTGAGAAAATTTACAGCGGCAAGGTTTGTATTTTCCTTTGGTTTTTCCTTAATAAAATCCGGAAAAATATTTTACAAAAAGAAAAAATTCACTTTTACGCCCTCAAGATTTTCTAATTATATTTGTTTACTGCTCGCAAAGAGTTTCCCCTTTTCTATTCATAATAAAAACAATCAATGTGTCCGCACCAACAGAAACAATAAGAATTCGGTCCTTTCATTATAATGGTCACACTAATTGGAGAATAAATTTATGTACCATTGTGTAGACGCACTAAAAACAACATCAAAGAAGTTTAAACTCTGCTCTGTTAGATATTGCTCCATTTATATACAGAGAAACAAGACAGAAACATAAATAGATATATACATTACATATAGGTGTAGGTATTATATCCATATATATA
>JANSTT010020475.1:0-47198 GCA_026745375.1 Platyura marginata | reverse complement strand
TTATATATGTATATACATTTGAACAACTTCTGAGGTAGTGAAGGCACGTAACACTAAATTTATTTTCTATATATAAAATAAACATGCTGAAGCACACCTCTATAAGCTCAAATGTTGGCTTGGCATCAAAATGACGATGCCGATGGTTACTTGCAAGACACATTCCTTTTAAAATTTCCCATATTGCTTGAACAAATATATGCTCAGTTTGGTATTATCAGGAGCAGAAATACTGCAAATTACTTAAAGAGAATTTATCGATAGACGTCTTCTAATTGCATTAAGATTTTTTAAAAAAAAGATATACACGGAGAAAACTACATATACATACATAAACTAAAGATTATTTGCTTACAAGAAATATTACGAATAAATAAAGATTTAAATTTAATTTATGATGTTTCATTTAGATCTTTCAGAATTGGAATGCTTGCTATTAATTGATTGTACTCTCAAAAACAACTTATTTGCAAATAAGAAAGTTTCTTTTTAATAGATATAAGATTTTATATTTATCTCTTCTAAGTGACCCCTGAAATTATATTATGGCGTTTTTCCAATCGGTCGAAGGAAGTGTATTCTTGACTGGAGTCTAGGTCAATAATAAATACAGCTTTGTTTGATGGCGATATTTCGAAAAGATTTTGTTTTCTTTTTCAAGGCTTGCAAGTTCCTGATATATTCCTTCATCTGTGAGTGTTTTTTCGGAAAAACTTATTCATTATTATCTCATTTGCAGATAAATTGTCTTCGAATATAGAATATCAAATTTATGAAATTCGGGGGAAAAAATGTGTTATTAAGATTTTTTCAATTTTCTCTCACATATCTCTTAGGTTTTCGGTTAAAGTTCGTTAAAAATTCATATCTTCTAAATTATGCTGGACCATTACCCATTTCCGGTTTCCGAACACCAATTCCGTTGTCTATTTCCGGTTTCCTGCTACCATTTCCGGTTTATGGTGTCCATTTCCGGTTAGCACTTCTGGTTTTTAAAATTCTCTTTTTTAAGGGTAAGAAAGGATGGTGAAGGGTAAAGGAAGGTGGGTTAAGCGTGGAAAAAAGCTGAAGGAAGGGTAGGGAACATAGAAAAGCTGTTCTCTGTTCTGACCTTCTTTTCAGGTTTGCCAGAAAACGTTTTAGTAAAACAGCAACTGAGTCATCAAAATTATTCTGAGGACCAAAGAGGGCCCTTTTCTTATAAACTAAGGAGCTTCGATATACAGTGGTGTCGCGATAATTCGGACAATTAAAAATCAGAGCCTGTTCGAAATATCGAATTGTCCGGATTTCCAAAACAAAGTCAAATCGTAACTTCTGAAGCACATAGAACGCAAAAATGACGCGAACGCAACGCAGAAAGCGCAACAAAAACCGTCCTGACCCATGGGCAGTTTATGATATTTGTTTATACAAAACTATACTTTTTCTTTTACTTGGATATTACTTGTTCTTATTCAAACATTTGAACTAAATAAATGAATTGACATTTCCATTTATAACCATAGAACACAAGATTACCTATAACAAATTTTTAGATGTCCGGACTATCGAGTACAATATTTGTAAGCAGTGTCCGGATTATAACGTACACAATGCAAATTGTAAAGGTGTCCGGATTAGCTTGATGTCCGGATTACCGAGGGTTCCGAATTACTGAGACACCACTGTAATTAGAAAAAATGCATCCGATTAGAGAGTAACAAATAATTTGTTTTATTAAATATTTTAATCAAAAAAATATTCATAAGAATTCTAATAAAGAAAATACCCATAAAATTTGTCTAATGTTCTACTTTAAGGAATTCCAATTTATTGAAATTTTATGTATTCCAAACTTATTTATCAAACTTTACTAAGGAAACACCCTGTTTACATTTAATATTTGCAATGTATTTTGATATTCAATGTCTATATACATAGCCCACATGAACATGTTCTCTTTGTTTCTCCAATTCAATAGATTTTCCATGTAATGTACAAAAAACCTGGTGTGCTTACAATCATATTGATACGAGTATACGAATTTTATACATATGTCATAGATGTGTGAGGAACTTTATCGTTGACCCACCCAAAAATTTATGGATCTTCTACGTATCAAAGCAAACACCACCATCATGTATAGTAAAAGAACAGTTTTCCGAACAAATTTATCGATTTTCAAAAGTTTTTTTTTTGTGTTTTTTTTGTTGTTGTTTTATTTTCGTTTTGTGAAATGTGTCTGTTTTCAGACGAAAAGTAATATTTTCATATTTGTTTTATTGGGGGTAGCTCCAAATTGGTGTATTATACTCAGCCATATACCTACATAAGCGATTTTTTTCGAAATTTTTCGAAGAAATTATAATTTCTGTAAATCACCTTTCTATCAGCTGATATGAATATTACCCTATGTATTCATTTTATGGGTATTCAGTATTGGGTTGGGGGTGATTGATGCGCCTCGACCTATTTAGTTCTATTGTGCCCCCCTTTTTACTTCTATCTTCATGGAGCCACTCCATTATCTAGAGTACCTTTTCAAGTCCAGTTTCCTTTAGGAATTTTAGGATCTTGAGTGAATTTTTATGGATAATAATACTAACAATTGTACATAGGAAGGGAGTGTGAAAAAGTAGGTTTACAATACAGTTTAAATTTCAAGCTCCAAAGCTCAAGTGCTTTCTCTTATCCGTATCTTAGACTATAATTAAATACGATATCAAGGCAGCTTTCCACTTAACACAAATTTTTATTAAAAATTCAGAGATAAAGGGAATTTTCCGGTTATAGCCGTTTTTAAAATACCGAAAAGTTCCATTTATCTCTGCAATGATGATTCTTGATTTCTAATTTGTTTAGCGATTTTACCGTATGCATGTGGTCCCCAAAAAAATGGTGGCCGAACGAAGTGTCGAAAAACAAATACATACAATGAGACACTCGGGAAACATTGAATGTTACCACACTATATGTAAACAAGATAAACTAATTAGTACCAAACTTACCACATTAATTAATTATATTAGTGAAGATTTTGTACTGAATCACATAACTAAAATAAGATCTGTTTACAAAAATAAATATTATTTTAAAAATTATTTTATACTTCATGCTCAATATGTCATAATCAGGGTTGGTAAGATAACAATTTTTTCGAATTTGTTACATTTGTTACAAAATGTTGGTAACAAACTGGTAATAAATGAAACATATGTAACAAATGTAGCAAACTAATACGATTCCGTCCAATTTAGTATGACAAATACATGAAATAACCCCACTACCAGTAACAAATTAGATATTTTATCGATCATTTGTTAATTTAGCAACCCTGGTCATAATTTTTTAGGTTCTCCACGCACTTTAAAGTGAACAGTAGCCATATTTAATTCAAATGACAACACTGATTAATTTTCTCTCAACACGTTCATTCATAGATAAAATTTAAATATGTGACTATAGAAAATAATTATTTTTTAATTTATACTTATAATTATAATAAAAAATCTTTTTTAATGTCTTCTTCACAAAATTTATCCATTTTATAAAATATATTGGCTCAAAATTAGAAAAGATCAAACGATTAACATTTTCGTATTAGAAAATAAATAAATTTCTGGAATTTCGAGAGAATTTTGTCGCCCCCAATAAATCGTTTATCCATTTTTTTAATTTAATTAACATTTTCATAAGTAAACGAAATATAAAAAGAAAAATGTCTCTAGAACTTTAGATCCAAACATTAATTTTAATGTCATATATTATTTTGTATTAATGCTTTTAGAAGAAAATCTGATTTGATTAAAATCTTTAAATCGGACTGGCATCATTCCAATAATTCTAATTACAAAACATTCGGTAGCAAAAACGCAAATAATTTATCAAATACCATAAAATATGATTTATACGCATAATTTCGAACATGAGTTGGCATGGTATTCCATTGAGTTTTATTGTATTCTCGTATCTCTCTATGACTTAACTTATCTATTTGTGAATGGTACCATACACGTATCCACAAGTCCCACAATGAATGTACAAATGTATTTTATTCATTTAAGATATATAAATGTAATTGATGTTTGTATAGTTGTGTGAGGGATTTTCTTTTGCAATTATGTTTATTTTCTTATTATGAAAGAAATTCGTGGAAATTGTCTGTAAAATTCATGGTATATAGATGAGAACAGTGGCGGCGGCTGGCGGATATGTACAAATTTAATAATAACGACAAAAATAGAACGAACACAATTAAGACAGGAGAAACTGGTTGTTATTTGAAAGAGACAGATAGATTAAATTTTCTGGAGAAAATATGATGTTCTACAAAAAATGATTGGGGATTATTTTTCATTTTTTTATACATATGCAGACCTACGGTGTAGCCATTTTTACGGTATATCAGCCTTTCAGGTAGAGTTAGTTCAGTCATAGTGAAAATGAGTAGAATGGAGGCGAATCGTGGAGAAGGTGAAAGCACCACAGAAGAAGAAGAAATAAATTAAATTACGATAAAACCTTCTTTTGGATATGCCACTGGTTATGAGTTTTACTCTCAATTTGGCACTAATATGTCAAACAAGCAGTTGTTTTAGTAATCCTATTTATAGATACGAGTAAATAGTTCAAATAGTTAGTTTAAAAATGTTAATATCAATTAATTCTCAAATAGTAAACATTTGTGTGGCCCTAATATTATCTGAAAGATTATGTAGTTACTTAAAATTAAATAATACTCACTCCTATTGAGTATGTGCACTATAAAATTGATGGAAAGTACTCAAACATATGCATAAACATTAATTCTTGATTGAAATTATATGTCCATAGAAATGTCAATATTAAGGCTTCTAAACCCGGAACATTTTTCCAGAACCGGGATAACGGTGCTGAAAATATTCAATCCTGGGATTTAAATTTTTTTTTCATATAAACTAGTCTCTCGCCGTTATTTTACATTTTAGCGAAAAATTGTATAAAACAAAAGTTGTAGATCCGAAAAAACTAATTAATAGGGTGGATCGTAACCAAGATATTTGACTTTTTTCGAGTTTTTGAAATTTTGGTTCGATCGATGTCAAATATCTTGGTCAGGGTTCACCCTGTTAATAAGTTGTCTGAATCATTTTAATGTAGTTTTTTCAGATCTACAAATTTTTTTTTATAAAGTTTTTCTCAAAAATCTAACATATAAAGGCGAGAAACTACTTTATATGAAACACAACGTACACAACGTGTGTATGCAGTAGTTACGGACGTCCAGGTCCATATCGTGGCCATCCCTTGTTTTATTATAAGCAATTGTGATAATAATAAAAAAAATTACCGGTACCGTAATCCCGGGATTATGAAAATCTCGGCACCGGGAGTACGTAGCCAGAAAAAGGTCCTAGATCCCGGTATTCGGGTTCAGGAATTGGAAGCCATATGGTCAATATCGATAATATTACTGCATGTGCTGTCTTCTTCGTGAAGATATCTTCCGATTAGGTTAGGTTAGGTTACAGAGGGCTGTAAGGCTATTGACCCTTCACCACTGAGACCTAAAAGATCTATTGTAGATGTCCCTACTGATATTTAAATGTCCTCTATTAGTGTTGTTAATGAATTGTAGCACCCGAGAGGGGCTGTTCTGTTGGATGTCGTTTGGAGTCAGAATGTAGCCTCCTAGGTGGCGAAGCCTCTTATGGGCCAAGGCCGAACAATCGCAGAGCATGTGTTCCGCTGTTTCGTCCTCTTCGGGACTGAAACGGCGTGAAGGGCCAGGTGTTCTGCCGATTTTGTAGAGATGATATCTCAATTGACAGTGACCTGTAAATAGTTTAGTGTAAATTCTGAGGCTGTTTTTATGAAGCCTAAGCAGCTTGTCAACTCTTTGTTGTGAATGCGAATTTATGAATTTCTTTGCGTGTTGTTGACCAGGGATGGTTTCCCATTGGGATCGCTTTTCGCCCTCTTCCCAGTCCATTGATGCCCTTCTGATTGTTCCTTTGGACAGTCCACAGAATGGTTCTGGACCGATGAAGGTAGCTTCTCTTGCGAGAGCGTCTGCGGTTTCATTTCCCGCGATGCCTTCGTGTCCTGGCACCCAAAGAAGAGTATCTTTCGATTAACAACAATTTTGTTGTCAGATTACTATTTTGTGTGTGTATTCATTTCAGGTTACATCACGACTGCTAATCTATTGTGACTTTACAGTTTTCTATACAAACAGCGTCGTAAGAATGTATTTTTTTGTATGTTTAATAACACAATCGGATAAATTTTGTTTCTTTCCGATTCATCAACAGAAATATGTTTGACATTTTTCAATAGGCCTAAAATTAGCATATTAGAAAATTTTTCGCCGACACTCTCTTTTTTCTTTTTTTTTTTGTTTCAAATTTAGAACAAGTAAATATGTATACATAAATAAAAAAAGAACTGCATTAAAAAAATCCTAAAAGGAAGTTTGTAATGATGTTTTACTTAAAGTTTCGGTCTACACTGCAAGAAGACGAAGTGCATTGAAAATTGTTTCAACAAGGATAATTTGCTATGCAAACAAGGTAAAAGTTTTCTTGCACAATATATCTACTTAGCACTACCTTAAGGGATTTACCTCTGTTTAGATTGTGTGTTTGTATACAAAAAAGGGGTTTTTTGATGGATTTAATATAATTTAAAATAAAGACTTTGTTAAACCATTTCTCTGAAAATATTTATTTTGAATAAATTGAACTTTATCTGTTTACCTTACATGATATGAATATGTATAACACAATATTTATGTAACATGAGTACAGGTAATATTAAGAATAAGGTACCCAAAGCATAAGAATAGCTTTCTATGTTAAAATCAAATTTAAATATTAAAATGATATTTCAGCCTACCCAGCTATAGTTAAGTAATTCAAAAATATTGTTTGATGAATGAAGTTTGTTTTAATCAGAAGGAAGAAGGAAGGATATACAGAGTATCTTGACATTTGTCATTATCATTGGGTAATGCATGAATTATTCGTACCGTAACACAATTCTTCGTAAAAAGTTTTTTTTTTCGTTGAACATTTCTTCGTAACTCGTATCATCGTAATACGTAACGTAACTTCGTTTCTTTATGTCAGATACATGGTACATCGTACATTCTAGTCTATTCGTCGTTGTTGTTCCATTTATCTTTTTTCCGTTCTCATTTTCTACTCTATTTTGTTAATTGTATTTAGGAGTTTTTTTGGTTTTAAGAGAATATTAACCTTCAAACCAGCACGAGGCGTATTTTCACAACCCAGAGATTTTTCGAATCACTTTGAAATATTAGAGTTATCTTAAATTCTTTCTAGATATGTTCAAATAATGTCATTCCACGTCTTAAAAAAAAAAAATATTAAAATCGCTCAGTAGTGTTGGAATAATAGTAGGTCAAGGTCGAAAACTACGTTAAGCCCCACCTGGGGTGTGAGCACACCCCATAACCATTATTGTGTTTTCGCATTGGTTTTATTATTCGTAGACAATATTCTTTTGAGAGATGATTTATAAAAAGGCAAAACAATTTTTTGATGTTTTCTAAGTAGTAGGGGGGCTCATGAGAATTATTGATCCCATCATCATAAGACTTTTTATAAAAAAAAAATTTGTCATTTTGATGGAAGAAAATCGATAAGAATTGGTAATTCACCTAACTTAACCGTTTTTTCGGCGGTTTTTTGAAAAGTGACACAATTTTGAGCTTTCTTAATACTAAAGATGTGGTTTTATGTATTTTTATATTATTTTAAATTTCCAGTATTTTTGCCAAATGAAATTTTTTGAAAAAGTTAACCCTTTAAGACCCATACATTTTCTAAAGGAATAGGTTAACCAAAAATTTTCTAAAAGCTACTCACTATTTTTAGAATTTAATTGTAAATGCTTTCGTAAATTTTTTATTTTAAAAAAACCGTAACGCTTTAAGGTCGAGATGGTGCCTTTAAAGGGTTAACTTCTTAAAATATGTTAATGCACTAAAAACATAAATAATGATTTTTTGAGTTAATATATAGTTGAATTTAAATTTGGGTAACCGTCAAAAATGTATGAATCTTAAAGGGTTAACTTTTGCAAAAAAATTTATTTGGCAAAAAATGATGGAAATTTAAAATTAGATGAAAATACAAAGTTTCAAAATTATATCTTTAGCATTAAGAATCCTTAAAGAAGATATTCTTAAATTTGGAAGTTGGACAACCCTTTACAACGATATTATATTATATTGAAATAAATTTATTTTCTGTTTTGATATGATTTTTAATAAAATAAAATAACAAAAAAGACAATAACATAACAACAATACAGAATACATTTTGGGGTGTGAGTACACCCCGGGTGCGGCTAAATGAGGTTTTTTTTAACGTGCTGGATTGAACGTTAAAATATTAAATTAGTAAAAATATCCATGAAAATTAAATACATACCATACACGAATTCCTCTAATATGCTATGGAATGAGTGTTTCAGTATTCAGTATTCAGTGGTATATATAAAGAAATGAAAGATGGCGAAAGAGCAAATTAAAAAAATTCTTCAATTCAGAAATTCATGAATATATTTTGTTATTCTTATTACGTATATTTATGCCTTCTTTTAGGAAACATCATCTCTTATTATACTTGTTCCAACTTAAACCTAACGAACGGATCAAATCGCCTCTATATACATATTTATATACAGTTTTCTATCTTATAATATTAGTTTACATTTACAAAGTAGGTACATAAATAATACCTACTATGGATGTAACCAAAATATATATAAGAAAATGCAAGCGTAAGCAAAAACACTTGAATTTCACCCCTTTTTTTTGCAAACTCAAACGAATCACTTGAACTTTTATAACCTTCCAACGCTTTAAAGGTTTGGTCGAAGCGTCTAAGCCAGAAAACACAAACCTACAGTTTTTTGTTTTTCTACAATACCATTATTTTATTCCCTACAGCTATTTAATTTGTCTGAAGCTATCCCATATATACCAATTAGTGAATGGAGTATATCTTGTCTTTGCGCCTTGTTTCATTATGAGAAATTTGCAATGTGGTGCAATTTATTGTCATGGTTTTCGGCTAGGAAATGAATTGGAGAATCCAAAAAAAAAAAAAAAGTCATCTGTTTGTTTTGTCTGTAGTTAGATTTTGGATCGACTTTTTCAACTTTGGCTAAATTAACAGAAATGTTTATTTGTATGAACAGATGTTTGGTTGAATGTTTTTCTTTCCGGGTTTACTTTAAATGTTTTGTAAGTAAGTAAGACATGATTGATTATTGAAGTTGCTTTAAGGCAACAAATAAAAAAAAAAAGCATTTATATGTACATTCTATTGTATTGTATTGCAGAATGACTTGCGCTGGGAAAGGATGCGTAACATATTCAGCTGCTTCCAGTTAGCTGAACTAGCCTCTCCTTACCAAGTCCAATTGTCATACGTTCACGCCGTGCACCTGAAAATCTGAGCAACCTTAGTGAACGATTACGTAACAAATCCAATAAGTTGAGAAAAAGGAAATGAACATTCATGTTCATAGTTGGCGAGGTTCTTACAATCCACTACGACGTCAATAAAATGTAAGAAGATCTATAACTAGCCTTGGATGTAATAATGGTATAGATTAACCAGTAACGTATTGTAGATCACTACATTCTTCAGTACTTTTACTGATAGACTTTTAAGCACTAGAAATATTGAGAAATTGCTTTTACGATAAATTAATGTCGAATCAATTGTTTTACGATAAACTATGTCCTAATATTTTTGATGAAAATCTCTCCTTTAATGAAGAAAACAATGTCTGCGTCTGTATATATACATATATTTATCTGTCTCTATTACTCTACTTTACGTATATGAGATTGACGCTATTATTCAATTGGAAAGTTTAGAAATTCTTAGAAATTCTTAGAAATACCTATCAAAGCAGTAATAAAGACGTTGAAATTCGTCCTTTATTATGTATTATCTATATTATCTATGTATATATGTAGATAGACTGATAAGGCAGTTACAATTATTTATTTTTGTGATAGGACTCTATAGAAATTTTGTTAAGAAATGGAATTTAATACTGACAGCCGACTGTCAATTAGTTTGTTTACAGAATAACTCCATGTGGGTAGATGTGTAACGACCTCCTCGGCCATTACATGTAGTTGTTTTATTTATTTTGTTTAATATTGTATTGTAATGATCGTTTTAAATTTAAGTTGGATTAATTTTCCTATCTTCCACCGTCGTTGTCCCCGCCGTCCCTGTCCTAAACTTCCAAAAAATAGTAAAGAAGAATTAATATACCCGTATGAGTATTTGTTTATTATTTACAATTTTGTCCGTGTCTATTTTGTCTGTACAATAAATATAATTGGGTAAATTGAATACAAATAATAAAAAAACCTAAAAAAAACATAAAATTGATTTCGTAAAAATTTTTAGACTATGAATGAAATCTTTATTTTTTTATTCTCTATCATTTTTGTCATATTTATTTTTTCCGTAATCTAAATACTTTTTGAGTAAATGATTAAAAACCCTAGAATTTTAATAAAATTGATTGCAGCGCCATAACGCTAGGTCGTACAATTTTCTGGTCCATGAAAGAAATATTCATTTTTGTATTCTCTATAATTGTTGTCATATTAATTCTTTCTACATTTCGACTATCTTTGGAGTAAATGAATGGTTTATATAAAAATTAGGTAAACACTGTACCACAGCCTCCTCTATTGTTTCTCCGATTTGAGGTCGGGTGGTTGGATTGGACTTAAAAAACAGTCTGATAATGGCATTATCTAAAAAAAAAAAAACATTGCCTAAAAATGGCGATAAAATCGCTAGCATTTGTAAGGTTTCCGTAAAAAGAACATCTCAAGTGCTGCATTTTCCCCAAAAGAAAAGAGATCGTCAGATCAATTGAGATAAATGTAACTGGAGTACTGGAGTATTATACAATAGGCCTAAGTAAAGACTGTAGTGTAGGTGATTCATAAAAAATCAAACTCCCATCACATTTATATCAAAATCAATCAAATCAATCAATCAACAGTTTGTAAGACAATTTTTCCCATCATCAACATGAACCATAGTGATTTTTTTTTCAATTTAAACAGCAATAACTGAATGGATTGGTAGTTAAACAATACAGTGATTAGTTTTTCGATAGGTATTCGGAAAAACAACTAAAAAAATGAAAATTTGCACTGACAAAATCAGAATTTACGATATTAACAAGACGAAAAAGAAGAAAAAAATCAGTAAAAAAAACTCTGCAAACAATTTATTGTTTGGAGTTACAATTCTATTGTTAAATCAATCAAAATTAAATTACAATAACAATTTTGTTGTTCTAGAAAAATATTTCAATTCGGCTAAAATGTAATTTATTTTATAGAACCCAGGCAATAGAGAGGCGATATAACAGAATATCTTTATTTCAACAAACCATATGATTCTCATTTTCATCCTAGCGAATGTGTGTAGCTCTTTTCTTGTTTCTATACCGACATATTTTTTCCCATTTTTGTTTTTTTTTTTTTTCCTTTCTGATTTTCCTCCCTATTTGCAGAAGTCTATATCTTGACTAGCGAAGGTAAATTGGTGTATGCATTTTTTATGGAAAAGCGTTTATTATTTTTTAATGTAAAAGGTAGGTAGGTACATACTCGTGTGTATCCTACCTAACATACTTGAACATTGGAGCATGTATGAAAGCAATTCAAAGAATTTTTTTCGCTTTTTATTGAAACGAAAATTTTTATGTGGCAGAATGAACGTACATATACTCATTCCTTATATGTACATACATATGTATGTATATGTATGTACATATATAGATATTTTGTTACTGGAAATATGAACTCATAAAGCATAGACAAAAGGGCACACATATTTATGCATATATGTTACTTTTTAGAAAAGGTGAATTTTTTTTTTTTAATTATAAAAATATTCCTTGCGAAATTTAATCCACAGAGAGAGAGAGAGAGAGAGAGAAATGTAAAAGTATTTTCTAATCATGCAGATCGAGCGATAGAATAGGTGACTAAGGAAAAAAAATATTATATAAAAAATCTTGCTTCAGCCTATAAGTTATATTTTATGTCACTTCCATAGAAAGTTCATTGATTTATTTCGAAATCAATTATCACACACATTTGTACTTTATAAAGTAAAGTGAAATCTAAGGCTTAACAAACATCTACACAGACAACGAATTACCACAGACGACACATGTAGATTATGCCATATTGAAAAAGAAACTCCGAAACACATCCTATATGTGAATATGAAGTACTAGCCCGCAGCAGACTTCAATCAGCAGCCTTTCGCTTACCGAGGGAAATCACGACAAGCCTCCAGAGTGGGTTGATTAATTTCCTAAACAGGATTAACGCCATACTGGAAGGATTGTAAACTAAGGTATAGTACAATAAATCTTTAAAGATCGCGGTGCTTTGGGACTATATGGACCAACCTCTCCTAAATCTAATCTAATCAAATCTAAAGTGGAATTAAAATTTTCCGTCCTCATCGTTACAATTTTTCCGGATTGTACGGTTTTTCTTCCACAACCCTTCGATTTGTCTATCTGATAGCTGAAAATAGTTCCAGGTCATGACACACACATAATTCCCTAAAACTCTAGGTATTTTTATGTATTGCTGGTGTTTTTGTTGCTTTTTTACATTTTCTTTTTAACTTTTTCTTATTCAGTGTTTAAAAAAAAAGAGCTAGTCCCGTGAAGAAGGAAAACAGAACGTCGTCGCAAATTAATTGTCATATTAATATCACTCATCACCTCATTACTTTTGAAGAGATTCTAATTATTCGTGAACAGATTCTCTTAATCCTATAATAATACGTTACCTACATATGTACATAAAAAGTTATACTGAAACTGATACCTACTGAAGTTTCAATAATATCCAATTGTACTATACCGAAAAAATTGCTTTTACTTCTAGGAATAGGGACTTACGTTAACACAAAACTTTCGTTTTTTTTTTCTTTTTTTTTTTTTTAAATTCAAACATTTTTATTGGATTTGAATTTATGACGAGCGATAAAGTTTTATGAAGCCAAAAATTAAATTTCTTGAAGTGTTCGGAAAAATTGTCTTATTTCAGATCGAAGAAAGTTTGTTTTTTTTTTTTTTTTATGATGATGCCTGTTATCGATCAGAAATCGAAATTATTTTACAAGAAAATATTTATAAATCATCAAAAATAGTTTATATATAAGAAAGAATGGGAAGAAGTTAGGATTTGCCTTTAGATATGGTTTCTGGTTGCTATTTAAGAAGCCATATGGGATAAATGTCTAGAAACTTTTCTTATTTAGTGCATAAATTATGAAATTTTCTTATAAAAGTTAATAGAGAAACTGCAAAGTTCTCTCCAATTAAATTTTCCGAAACCTGAATTATTACATCAAAGTAATTTACGATTTTATAAATTTTCATGAACATTTTTGAAATACATACGTACCTACTGTATAATAATAATATTATTATGCATATGCACAGTACATACATACATATATGTACATATATACATACATATTACATACATACGTACATATTTAGCTGCTGTTATTTCAAGCTATACAACTTGAAAGTTTTCTACATAATATAAAAGGATCAGATTAAAGCCTGAAAATTCAGTTATCATATTGGTATTTAGAACAAAGTAAAATATGTGTATGCTCAAAGAAAGGGTTTGGATAAGCAAGACAAATAATGGAAATTATGTACACAGATTACATATGTATAGTAAGTACATATGTACATAGGTACCATATAGTCAAGGTATGTATGTGTGCATTATGGTTGTGTACAAATATAAAATAGTTACAACAAGTTAAGTTGGATATACATAAGTACTTATTTTATCATTTCAGCATAAAGAATAGATAGGTGTGTTTATAGAAGATTCAAAAATATGTTAAATATATAATTCATTGGTAATATTAGATGAATCAGAATTAGGGGCACATCAAGAGATTAACTAAAATTGTATTATTTTGTGTTTTATTGTATAACTTATGTAACTTTAAAAACTTTAAAAATACTTGAACCATGTATGGACGAAACTAATGATGGTAAATCCTTTCGCCCTATAACTCCACGGTGTCAAATGACTAGAAAAGCTACTAAAATCACCAAAAGTACAAAGAAATCGTCACCGAACAAACCAGTAACCAAATCACGATTTTTTGTAAAAAAGAATGAAACCCAATTAGAATGGTAAGAAATATCTAGATCACCCTACAAATCGCTAGGAATTCAAAAGTGAGGAGTTTTCGAACTATATCTATCTCTTCTATACTAAATATATAGAATTTATTCATATTAGGAATAAATAAAGAATAAGATTCCAACTTTTTGTGCAGGAAATGTTTCCCTCCAAATTCGCTATATTCTATATGATCTAAAAGTACTTAAAACTGTGTATGGGGGAGTTTTCAGGTTCAAATATCAATCTGGACACAATTCCTCAGCTTTTGTCCGACCGGGAGACTGGTGGTTCGAATTTTACTTTACACAGTAGATCCGAATTTACATGTTCAGGTCGTCAAAAAGTCGTAGACCAAATGTTTTTCGTAATAAAGAAAGACAAAAAATGTGCCCTTTTACAATTTTATAAAATAACATTTTTAAAACTAACCACTATTTACTCAAGAGATGATCTCGATAAAAGCAAAATATCTTGGTAACGGTCCACCCTATTAATAAGTTGAATGACTCATTTTAATGTAATTTTTTCAGATCTACAACTTTTTTTTATAAAATGTTTCTCTATAATGTAAAATAAAGGCAAGAGACTTATATATATGAAAAAAAAATTAAAATTGCATAAACTTAGGGGCTCTTGAGGGAGATGAAGACGACCGAAAATCAAAAAGTCGGAGAAACGTTTAAAATGTATTTTGAAAAAAAATTAACTCTCCATATTTGAATGGAGTACATATAACTTTCTCTGTCACATATAGGTGTAGGTATGGGGGGGGCTATGGGGCTAATGGTCTTCACCACTGAGACCTAAAAGATCTATTGTAGATGCTCCTTCGTTGTTTAAATGTCCTCATTTAGCAAGGTATTATTAATGAATTTTAGCACCCGCGAGATATTAAGATATTATTCTGCCCGATGTCGTTTAGAGTCAGAATGTAGCCTCTTAGGTGGTGAAGCCTCTAATGGGCCAAGGGCCAATGGGGCACAGAGTATGTGTTCCGCCGTTTCGTTGTTTTCGAGATACGGCATGAGGGGTCAGATATTCTGCTGATTTTGTGGAGATGATATCTCAGATGGCAGTGACATGTAGATAGTTTAGTGTAAATTATGAGGCTATTTCTGTGAAGCCTTAGTAGCTTATCAGCTTTTTGTTGATAGTGCGAAGTTATGAATTTCTTCGCATGTTGTTGTCCAGGGATAGTTTTCCGCTTTTCGCCCTTTTCCCAGTTCATTGTCGCCCTTCTGATTGTACATTTTGATAATTCACAGAATGATTATGAACCGATAAAGGTGGCTGCAGCGCCTTTAGATATTAGATATTGTCCTGACACCCAAAGAAGCCTGTCACATATAAGTACTTATTAATTGTTTCCTGACTTTCATTCACCCACATGACCTACATATATGTATATATGTACATATATTTGTGTAAATAATATACCTTGAATAAACTTACATCATATAATGTTCAGCAACAAATCCTCTTCAAATATATAAAAATATTGTCTTAAAATGCGATAAGCGTTTTTACAAGAAAAGAAAAACTAACAGCACACAACCCCACCATAATATAGCCATGTAATGAATAGAAATATATATGTATATGTATGTTTGTACAATCAATTTCACGCTTGATAAATTTGTAGAAAAATTTCCCTTTTTGAGAGGATGAAGGAAACATGTAAAGTAGCCAATTTCTTAAGGATGATAAAGAATATTGGAAAGCTTTTATAGACAATATCGATCAAGTTGTCCGTACATTTCTGGTATAACAGAGAGAAAAGAGGAAAAAACGAGAATTCTGTTTACAAACGATTTTAGGTTGTTCCTCCCTTTAAAAGAAGATAAAAACAAACTCTTTGAATAGCATTGATTGATGTTAGTGTTAAGCAAACTTTTCATGCTTTAGGCTAATTCGCTTTTGGGATAATTTCTTTTTTTTTTTTGCTACACAAATCAATTGAGAACGTAATGGTAATGGGTAAACTATGTGAATTCAATGAAGGTATCTATAAAAATATACATGTTGGATAGGGTTGTTATAGATAATATTTGTTTATGAACTGAATGAATCACTTAAAATAGTAAACGAATATGAACAGAACCACATTGGCCTTCTTTAAAAATAAACTGTCCATCGAATATTAAATCACAGTTCGATTGAGCCGTGTAAAATTGTCTGTCACCTTTTTGACCCTCTCTATCATCGATAGAGACTCCTCTTAGTAAAACTTAGTTCACCGTGTACACCGTTTGTGTATCGTCCGTATTTAAGAAACCAAGTACATATAATAATAATAATAATGTTTATTTAAAAAACGTTTACAAGGACACTGTCCTTAAATTATAGAATACGTAAGGCTAAGCATAAAGCAATATAAAACATAAAGTAAAAAGAGACAATAGTTATAGTTTAATTATGATTAAGAAATTAAAGTAATTAGTAAATAGACGATAAATTATGAAGGACGAAAAGTAGTAAAAGAAGGATGTTAAAGAATCGGGGAAGGGAGGAAAGAAAAAGAGGGACGAATAAAAAAGAGGAAAAAAAGAAACGAATAATGAAAAAAGTGAACTTCCTATGAGTAGAAATGCTTCTGATAACAGCAGGCAAGGTATTGAAGCTAGCAATCCCACGAACAAAAAATGAACAGTTATAATGGTAAGTAGAATGACGCGGTGTTATAATTATTATTATATATTATTATATACCTGCGATAGTCTAGCAGAACGACTAATTTTCAAGATATTATACAAATACGATGTTGTTTTATTCGTTAGTAAGCTATGGAGAAAAACACAATGTCTATATTTATAGAAATCATTTAGAGAGTAGCCCAAGAAAAGGTTAATATAGAAAACTTCGATTTTAGTTTAAGAGACAAATTTAAAACATTCACAACTAAATACTTTTTTTATATATAAATTTGCGGCAACCCTACTATGAAATTAGCAAATTACCAAACGTTGCATATCGGAAACATAGAAAACCCTTTAACGAGAAAAATCAATTTACAATTAATATTTAAATGGAAAATTTAGAAATTTTAGTTTACCCATCCATTATACAATATTTATATTATTACGTATTCTTTCTGTGAATATATATAGATATAGATATATAGATATACATAGGTATATTGTATACGTATGTTCATGTTCATATACAGGTAAAAGTCAAAGTTCAGCATGAAAATATACCTATCTAAAGTAACTGGTACAAAATATTGTGCTTATTTCATTTTTATTGTATGCAAATCCGGCAAGTATATGCTAACAAAATAGAGGCAGCTATTCAGTTAAGGAATTTTGGATTCATATTGCCGTATGAAACGAGACATGAATTTAAGCATAGTCATCAATTTTTATTTAAAGAAAATAATACTAAGAACATACATACATATACCTCTACATCCCTACATAAATAGGAAACATTCTAAAAATACATGTATGTAAGGTATTTCCTAAACGAAAAATTTCATTCTGCGTAATATATGGATTACATTATCTATGCACAAAAGGTCTGATTTGTTATCCATATAAAATATGATTTGTATTTTATTAGAAAAAAGAAATTTCAAGTAAATCACAGGAAGAGCTTTATACAAATATTTATTATATCTAATAGTCATTTGCTGTTATAAAAAAGTTTACAGTAAAAGACCAATTGGCGGTTTTACAAAAAAATGGAAAAAATTGTACATAAAAGTAATAGCGTCATTTCAAATGGAAACTGTAAAACTTTTCAATATTTACGTACCTACGAACATACAGTACGTATTCGGTAATTGCACCACCCTGTAATTGCAACACTTTAAATAGTTACATTAAATGCTCTATAATTGCAACAAAAATGTTTCGATAATTGCACCTTTGGAAATAATTTACGCTAATGTTTGTTAAAGTTGTCGAATTATAGATGCATTTTTAAAAATATTCTTAGAAATTGATATCCATGATATCCAATGTTACAAAATGAATTATTTAATAAAAGTTTGTTCTTTGCCATGGTGGTCAGTTTCCGGACTATAGAAATTATTCAAAATCGTTTCAATTTACCTATAAAATTTTGACATTTTTTTCCACGATTTTTTTACAATTTTGTGTTTATATTCAAATATGTTCGTAAAAAAAACGTATTCGGTAATTGCATATATCTCGTTAATTGCAACTAGAGCCTTGTTTTTTATTGGTGCAATTACCGAATACATACTGTATATAATTATCCTACCTACCGACCTACCCCATGTTCGTTGCAAAGTCGCGCAATTAATCTCTTTTCTCCCGCTTTGACAGTTTTAACACAAAAAATGTATGAAAAAAAAATATTTTTTTTTTGTTTAAAACAATATCTACTGCACTAAAATCTTTATTATTTAATTGCTATATGGTTTTGTTGTTGTGGTTTTGTTTATTTAATTAGTTTAAATTGGTCGCTTTCTTTACAGCTTTGCACAAATGTTATTAAATCAAACCGATATGAAGCGTGCGAATGTACACGCGCCATCTTTTACTGCGTAATGACGTGATTTCCGAATACTAAAAATAAAAAAAAAATGGTCAAAACGTCGTTGCCAGTAGTGTCAACATTATAAAACAAAAAAAAAACAAAAATTTTATAACGGTTCTATAAAATGTTATTCAATTAGTACATTATTATGCCATATATGGATGTGATATGTTTTGTGTATACCGATCGTTTGCAAATACGTCAAAACATTTTACATATTGCAAAATAATACTGTTTGTTTTCGTGGGTGCTTTTTCTATATCCCATGTTAGTGTCAGACACACCTGAAATATGAGGTGTTTGTTTGCGATATTGTGTCTAAAGTACAAAGTGACATATATTTTCGTTTCAACAATCAAATAAAATATTTATACATTTTCTATAGGTAATGTTTTTTGTAATATAATATGTAAGTATATATGTACATATGTACATATGTATGTATGTATGAAAAATCCTGACACATAATATTATGTATTTGGTAGGATGCCGTCACAATTCTTTTATTCGTATCCATCAAAATTAATTTTTTTGAAATAATTTGATAATAATTTTGTTGATGTTGTTGTAGCAGCAAATTCTCTATCTCTATATGTTTCTATAATAGTTCTTGGCTCAGGAATTGCGCTTCCGCTTGAAATATGTCCACAGTGTCTCCACCCAAAGTGTCGTATGCGTCGCAGAACTTTTAAATAACTCTTTGATGTTGTGTGGCGTCCCTCCGCATTTGCCTTCGATGCTGAAATCAATTCTGTTTATTTGTATGAGTTTAGTTGTTTTGACTAGCCAGATCTTAGTTTCGCTATGTTGATCATTTTGTCGAGAATGATGGTGTTCAATTTTTAAACGTTAATGGTATTGTAATTGACATCGGTGGTGCTGCATTAGCATAGTTCCCACATCCTATATACCTAGAGCTTTTATGACATAGCGATAAACTCAATCTTCTCCTTTGAGCTGGAGCTAGTGGTCATATAGGACTGTAGCCCTCTGTTGTATGTCGCGCGTGAGATTATTTATAGACGATTAGGGAATCCAACACCGGACGAAAAATCAATACCGGTATTTCGGTATTATAAAAACCAGCATCAAAAAAATTATTTGAATTACACTTTATTGACAAATTTACGTGTGGTACAAGTAGTTTTGTGTTTTTTTTTTAAAATACTTTTTCTTATATTATTGTTTATTAGTTGGTTATCCTTCATAAGACGGCATGTGTGGAAAGGAAGGAATGTGAAAAAAGTCCTTTTTAATAGTGATTTTAACGTGTCAAAAATCCCAATAAAATTACTTCCGATCACTTCCGGATGGCAGAACGGATGGGAAACCGACTTCAATTGTTTAAATTGTACAAAATAAATGTAAATACATAAAATAGCGTTATGTGGAACAAAATTGGAAATTAATTTTATAATCCCTTACGGCTGACGTACACTGAGGCGTCGGCGGTGGCGATGGCGGTACAATACAACACAGTAAAATGTATTTAGCTCCGCACACTAGGGCGGTATAACCGCCACGGTAGCGCGGCCAGTGTGGCGTTCCATTTTGTGAACGCTGCATGTTCTATTTTACTGGGTATTATTATTGATTTCCATGGAAACCGCAATGTCAGAAAATTTAAAAAATTATTTTACTAGTAATACATTATTTATTATTCATTTCCATGAAAACGATTTCTACTATACCGCCACCGTTTTTAGTGTGCGTATATTACAGTCACCCCTATACCGCCACCGCCTACTGCCTCAGTGTGCGTCAGGCTTTAAGTGGTTTTGACATACATACATACATATTGCCACGTAAAGGCATTTTACTTAGAATGGTTGATGGTTATATTCGACGCTTAAAAATTATTATTATAAATTTCGTGCCACCACAGAAAGCTTTTTCAAAAACGATTCGTACCGTCATTTTTACTTGTACTCACTTATATTGAAAAATGCAAAATGGCAACAACTAATTGAAATTCTTTATAGTAGGCACTATTGTATTAAACTATTATCGCCTAAACTAATATTAAAATGGATAAAATACTAAATTTATTTGTGTCTTAGAACCATGTTTTTAGTTTTAAAATATTAAAATATTACTTTTTAATTCAAATGCCGAAATACGGGTTATTAAATCTTCGAACACCGGTATTTAATACCGGATAAAATTAACCGGTATAGAGCGGTATTTAATTCCCTATCGACGATGCACTTACCTCGACAAAATTCACAGAAATTGGTAAATTCACCATTTACTGAAGTTACATAACTTTATCGTGCGTTCTAAATACAGCTATTTATGTCGAATCCTTTCATTCAATAAAGCGCAAAGAAAAATAAAAACACAAATAAATCGATGACTTACATATTTATTATGTACATAGGCATGTATGTTCAACCAACTCTTATTTATTTGGCTTATTTTCTTCAAGGCTAAGTTAAATTATGTTAAAACAACGTCTCTCGTCTATATGTATATGTAATAATATAAGGAAAATAAAATGGTTATAAAATCGGTACGTTAATTTTTAATATATATTCTCTCTTTTTACCTATACACACATGGCATCTATTTTAAAATATTCAAATTTGTCATTACACATACGTATATGTAAGATAAGCATAGGTACATACGGTACATCATAGCCTTATCTTATACCTTACTTACATACATATTTGCAAAACCTTCTTATCTTTCATATATTCCATCCCTCATCCCTGTTGCACAATTCATATCTTATTTCCTCCTGTCTATAAGATGTAGAATATTTCTTTGACTTTTTATATTGTGTACTTGACGCTGTTCAAGTGGTTTCAGGTGACATAAAAAACACCAAGTGGAGCTAATAAAAATCTAAAGAAAATCATCATTCAATAAATATTAAATATTTTGTATTAAGTGCAATTTGAAAAAAGTTCAACGTTGGTAGATTTTCGATTGATAATTTTAATTTATTTGGGGTATAGGTGTACTGATGAATTTAAGGGGACGTTTGTAGCTTTTTCTTTAGTAACGTAAAGGAAGGAAAATTGGAAGTCTATTCAAGTTGTGCCTGGTTGAACGTTTTTTGGTTCAAAATCACTAAGAAATCAAAATTATGCAAATTTTAGTTTTCAATATTTTCGCTCAAATTTGTTTCGATGTTCGAACAAAAACTACCAAACTACCTGATTTCTAAACGAAATATTACTACGAATAGATTGATGGTATTACCAAGAACATCTGACCATTAAAAATCACCAGGTGGACGGCGCCACTCAGAATAGAACACAGCCTGGAAATGAAGATTTATAGGTCTAGAGAAAAAGAACCAAACGAAGATTTTGGTAAGGAAGCACTTTTTGTATTTTATGAAATAGAACAACCTAGAAATGAAGATTTATGTATAGGTCTAGAGAAAAAGAACCAAACGAAAATTTTGGTAATGAAGCACTTTTTGTGTTTTATGAATTAGAACAGTATGGAATTGAAGAGGTCTAGAGAAAAAGAACCAAACGAAGATTTCAGTAAAGAAGCACTTTTTGTTTTTTATGAAATAGAACAGCCTGGAAATGAAGATGTATAGGTCCAGAGAAATAGAAGCAAAAGAAGATTTTAATAAAGAAGCCTGGAAATGAAGATTTACAGGTCGAGAGAAATAGATCTAATAGAAGATTTTATTAAAGAAGCACTTTTTGTATTTTATAAAATAGAACAGTCTGAAAATTAAGATTTATAAGTCTAGAGCAGGGTTATCCAAACTATCTGGTTCGCGGAACTCTCAGAAAATTTTCAATTAGAGATAATAATCATCATAATAATAATCAACTAAATAAAAGAAAAAAGTAACTTAAAAAAACCAACGTAAAAAAGTACACGACCGCATAAAAAAATTATATTTTTTTCAAGAACGATGATAATTAGTGCCATTTCACGAACTTTTCGTAAAATTACCACATCTTTAAACTCAACTTGATTGTCTAAGGCCTAATCTAAACAAATATTAAACGAATTAATGGCTGCTGCGTGCGTAATACGTGACGTGACGATGACAATCTTTTTGTGTGAAGCTGACACTTCAGAATCCACTAAACTTTTTAAACTAAGAATTATTAATATTCAATGTTCAATTCAGAGACAGCCGGCAATCAACAGCATTTTGTAGTTTATCGAGCCACACTAAACCAATTTATTGGGACCAGCCTTTTTGTTAATCCCTGATCTATATGGTTGAAATTCCTGAGTGTTTTCAATATCGCATGTTGATATTAACGCGTCTGTACTGTAATTCATATTTTTTTTATGAATAATATAAAATTTTGCCGCCAAGATTGTTGCGTTACACGGAACCCAGGGAACACAATTTGGTGGAATCCCAGGCAACACACTTTGGGAATCACTGGTCTAGAAAAAAAGAACGAAAAAAATATTTTGGTAAGGAAGCATTTTTATGTAATCTTATGAAATAAGGAAAATCTGATGAAACTGAACTTAGATTTTTGTTTTTCTTAATTTCCAATTTATTTGGCATTGTTAAAGAATCAATGACCCCCATAAATACAAACAGAGTTTCCATCAACTTCAACTTTCTCTAATTGTAATGATTGTTCTACACGAAAGACTCTTTTTGAAACATTTATTTTATTAGATTTACAGTTTGAAAGTTTTGTGTGTTTCAAGTGGTTCGAGCAAATGCATTTAAAAATGTATGTTTACTAGGTACATAAAACTAAATAATCTACCGGAATTTCTGTAAGTTTTTAAGCTTTTGTTTTAACAAGAATTAAAAGCAAATAAAAAATTTAAAAAAAAAAAAAATAGAAAATATATAGGAAAACTTCCAATTCAATCATTCGTTTGAGCTTTACTTTACTTTCACTAAGTATTTTTACATAAAACCAATTTGTTCTGAGTGCTTTCAAGTTAATCCAATTCTGTCTAAATAAATTCCGTTCATACTGATGCCTTATGCTTAGAAATTGGAACAGAGTTAATTATTTAAAGTCGAAACTATTATTAATTTGTTTGATTTAGTTATACACACCCATAGTACATGAGTAATGTGGTTTTTCCATCATTTTCTATTTCATTTTGGGTTGGCTAACTTTGCATTATATATTCTAGTTAGTTATTTATAAGCTATTATAAGATGATCTTTGTTATTAAAGGTTTATTTGAATTTCAATAAAGTAATTACTTAAAATGTTTCAAGCTAGAATTTTGACTTATTAGAAAATCATATAGTAGATCATGGAAAAGGGACTATTTTTGTGGTTAATTCTATTTTATAAGAAGGAACATATATGAAAGTTTCTATTAGATACTAGAACGTTAAATTTTCAGTCAGTTTTTAAATTTTAATTTATCGGTCTGTAGGAAAATTCCAGAAAATTCTGTATATCTGTAATGTCCTTCGGCTCTAAGGCATATCACATGTATCTTAGATATCTATATTTATATATTTGCAAAAATCAATTTAAAATAAAAAAACAGCACTAATTTGATTCAAGTTTTATTTTATTGATATAACTTTATTGATAATACTTAAAATTAATATGTAGGGATTAGGATATAGGAACACGTGTATATATTTAGTTTGTACCTTTGTGTTACTTTTTTGTCCTTTTATCCTTTTCTACTCCAAACGTCCTTAGAAAATTGTTATTAATTGTTAATTCTCCAAAATCCACGTTTAGTTCCTCTGCTCTTCCTTCAGTATTTTTTAATTGTTTGTCACCTTTATATGTATGTATGTATATATGTATATATTATTTATTCAGACGTTTTAATATTTAATTAAGGTACCTGCAGGTAATAAGGCCTGTCGGGTAATAAGGCCTACGAAGCCAAAAACGTCTAAAATGCGTGCCACATAAATTAAAACTCCACACACACACATTCGTTAGAAGTAGACAAACTGATTCGTGAATATTGTCCATCAGCTGCTCCTCCACCGCCGTCAGATAGTAGATATCGTGTGGTAGTGGTAGATATCGTAAATTGAACATACTGTCACTCAAAAAACAATATTTCATAAAAAAAATTAAGTGTTTTTTAGTCATTTTATAATCGTTTTTCTCATTTAATGTATTTTTAAAAATGTTTCTTAAATTTTGAGGGCTGGTGGGTATAAAGGCCTATCGTATGATTTCATGAGGTTTATTAGAATATGACGTTGATGCATTTGGGTGCCCTGATGGCTGATAAGCGGAATGTTGTCATGTTTTTCAATTATGTTATGTTTAAATTGCTTTAAATATTTGATTCTTGATCTCAACCATTAAATATAATTATAATTTTTCATGTTTTTCAGATTTTTTATTCATAGGCCTTATTACCCGCCCATAGTATAATAAGGCCTATTATCGGTACTTTTGAAAATGTTTTTTTTTTGTTATTAAAGGTAGAAATCCCATTTTAAATTTATTGTTTATTCCTACAATACTTGTAAGATTGATTAAATAAAAAATTGTTTTATTATTTATAATACTTTTAATTTTATTTACAAATCTTCCTTAGGTAGGCCTTATTACCCGCAAGCAAGTACCTTACGTCTTTTCGCTTTAAAAGCTAGCGAAAGTCTCTCGATAACTTTTCTAGTTATTTCCTTCACCAGTTCCAATCCCCCACTCATCTGTAAAACATAACTACAGGGATGTACTTAGAAAGGACAGGATAGATAGAGGATGATTACAAATAAACTTAAATTAATAACATCGATATATGGACCTATAGTTTAAGAACATGGAACGAGCCAAAGGGGTCGTTACATGTCAATTGATCAAAAAATTTAAGTTTAGTGAGACGTTTATAACAATGACGAATAAGAAGCGACAATATGTAGGTGCATTTTACAAAAATCTCTTCCATTTCATTAAAATAAAATAAAATAACACGAACGCTAGGTATTTAGCGAACATTAATTTATGTCGAAAAGCATTTTTCAACATTATTCTCAACACACAAGAATAATGAAAATTTGCCAAATGTAAAAGTTTCTTTAATGCTCTGTAAATAGTTTTGATTAAGAACGTGAAATTTAAATTCCACAAAGTCCCAGACTCGTTAATATACGCTAACTTTCGCTACACCTCCTCCTTCTCCGCCAACACGGTTGCTTTTACGTTTTATGTGAAATTCAACATAAAAGACCCAATTATAAAGTCAAACATCCATGTGTATAGTCATCCGTGACAATTCAACAACTTAGCATTTCATACCGACACAAAAGCGTTCTGAATTTCGGATTAAAGTACCCCAGTCTAAATAATAGATTTTCTTTTAACTGAAAAGTTGGAAAATTGTCAGCATAGTTTTTTTTTTTTTATATATATAAATTTTTTTTTTATTTTCTCTTTTTTTTTTTTGCTTTACAATTTACAATTTCCTCCATATACATTGCCATCGTACATAATTTAGTTTGTTTGCGATTGCGACTGCAGCCAGGACGACAGTCGCCATTGAATATATGATGTTTGGTTGCAATTCTCTTGACTTGTAATATGAAAATAGGAACGGGATATAATTACTCATGAATATTTTATTGGAAATGTTTATTGATACACAATGGGAATACCTACCTATACCCATTTTGTACCCTTGTACGGATATTTTAATATTCAAATGCAAATAAATTATTATATGGAAATATAGTTACCTATGGAACTAAACTATAGACTTATTATCAATATGAATCTCTCATTAACGTAATGTTCTAATTGAAATATTATATTACTGTCTATGTTATGCAATTGGTATATTTGCTTGCGCACTGAAATCCTTTTGTTAACTTCAGTTATTGAGCTATTCAAGTTTTTCTTTTAGATTCAAGTCTAAACGCCATTATACATTTGCATTTCTCCCTAAACTGTTCGGAGAACTGTTTTTTAGTTAGCTGCTTCGATTATCTATCAGAAAAGAAATATTTGACCGTCCGTCCATCGATATGGTGAGACATTTCCATAGAAAAGTAATTCCATACCATATCAGTAAAAGTTTTATTAATAATCGGAAAATTGTAGTTTAGCATCAATACCATCCGAAAATTAGAGCTGAGCTACGTATCCAACGATGTTTATATGGCTGGGTATATTAAGTCGTTAGTATTTATTTTAAATAAATTTTAGTTTTTTGTTCGGAATTTAAACCATTTTCAGCAACTCCATATAATGAGTGGAAATCCATGTTAAGTTCTTATAAAAATCACTAAAAATCTTTTCAAATTGATAATAAAATTTATAGAATTCAAGAAAAAAAATTTTTTTCAGATTTTTCCAATTTCCCTCCTAAGGTTTTCAATATTGAAACCTTGAAAAACATATATTATACAAACTGATCATTGTTCGGGAAAATTTTTGTTCTATTTAGGCATTATCAAATTTCGAATTTTTACCAGAAAAAAATCGATCGTTAGGGTGGTACATTTCGATAGAAAATTCATAATCATCATCAGTTTTTCGATATTGATGATTGTTGTAGATTTTTATCTGAAATGTTTCCGATATCGATACCTATAAAAATATTCGTAGCGATGATTTTTGTAGGTTTTTTTTCTCGTAAAGAAAACAATAGAAAAATTGGATCTTTTTTCGGTTAGTTTAGAATTGCATTTTTAATAAAAGAATTAACAATAAATGAAATGTGAGCAATTTTATTAATTTTTTTGTTGTAATTCATTACAAAGCTTAGAAAACTTTCGTTTGCACGAATGTATGCGTAATGAATTGTACGATAAGAAGAAAGGACGTACAGGTAACTCTCGTATAACGCGGTATTTTTATAACGAGTTTTCGCTACAACGTGGTTTTGAAATTGCAGACGTTCCTTGTACGACGCGGTTTTATTGATTTTTTCGCTGAAAATATTCTTTAAAATACAATAGAATTACATATCTTATACGAAACTAAAGTATAAAGTTTTTATAGGCTGCGTTTGGAATTAGTTAGATAAATTGAAAACCATTCAAAATCAACGAAGAGTTTGTTAAAAACCATTCAAATTCAAATGAAATTTAACAGTTGAATTTTTTTTTAAATTTGTTTTTTTTATAATTGAAAAAATAGGATTTTTATTATATTTGAAACGTAACTCTACTGTTTCTATGGGTTCCTTGTCTCGTATAACGCGGCGGCATTTTTGTAGAACCTATAACCTCCGCGTTATACGAGAGTTACCTGTACCTATAAAGATAATCAATAAAATTTACGTAGTCAAACCAATTAATTTAAAATATATTCCTGTTTTATTTATTTCACCTAATATCCTTAAAAACGTTTTGAAATGTTCATTAATTTCATTACGGATAATGGTAGCAATGCCCAAAGATCCACTTAAGCTATACATAGTCCTTGTTGGCATATTTCTTCTTATTACATTATCTTTAGCCGTACCAAAATATAAAAATTACGGCATTTGAGAAAAATTGTATTTCCATTTGATTCTGTACATTTGAATGTTATTAAGTAAATATAAATGTTTGCTCCTTTGATTACTTCATTTCAATAAAATTCATGTTAAGAATTTTGAAAACATTTTTATCTCATTAGGAATCTAGAACTTTTTTATAGAGATTAACAATGAATTATAATTTAATGAAATGAATTATGTGGGAAATGCATAAATGTACCTTAAATAAGTAATTGTATGTTTTAGCCAATATATGATAAAAACAAAACAATTCGTAAAACAAAGAAATTAGACTGACAGATGTACCAGAGAGGTCCGGAGATAGTGTTAAACTTTAATTCAATATAATTGGAACGAAACTTATATTTGTTTTGTCTTATCAAATGTCTACAGCATCGGTTTTAAACCGGTGGCACGCGTACCCCTAGGGGTACAAAGCCAGTGGCCAAGGGGTACGCATGGAAAAATATTATTATTATTATTATTCTATAAAGATTTTTTTCCAAATAGATTTTATTCTATAAAGACTTGTTTCCAAACAGATTTTATTCTATAAAGATTTTTTTCCAAACAGATTTATTCTATCAAGATTTTTTTCCAAACAGATTTTATTCTATTCAGATTTCTTTCCAAACAGATTTTATTCTATAAAGATTTTTTTCCAAGCAGATTTTATTCTATTCAGATTTTTTTCCAAACAGATTTTATTCTATAAAGATTTCTTTCCAAACAGATTTTATTCTATAAATAATTTTTTTCCAACAAAATTTTATTTTATAAAGATTTCTTTCCAAACAGATAATTTTTTCTTCCTTATTTATTGAAATATTTTCATGTAGGGGTATGTAGGGGTTTTGAGAGATGGCCGTTCTAATGGGGCTATCAGTTATCTGATATTGAAACGTCTTGTAGATCTTTACCTGAAATTGAGGCGTGCAAAACAAAAGACGGAAAAATTAAAGTTTTTTCCATTTATTATTTTATTAAAATAATTCTATCTTTTTGATTATTCCTGGGCACCTACATAGTGAGCATCGATCGCACAGTTTTTGGTCCTCCATCAGTCCTGCCGTTTAGTTGTTAGTATTCAATTTATTTATTTCTTCCTTATTGATTTTTTAGACAAATTAAATCCACTTCAGAATATCGTAAGAATGAAAAGTGTGAACGCCAATGGTCTAACGTCTATACAGAGTGTGCTGAAGGTTTATCAAAAGCAAATAATAATTTTCTCGCATTCTAACATTTTACTGTATTAAAATTGAAATGTTTGCACTATAACCACCTCATCATCTTTAACCCGACTATATTGTTGATGAACTGTACTGTAACATAAATTCTTAGCTCTTGGAATTACATTGACCTACTTTACTGTAAAATAGAAATGCTTCAACAAAGAAAAGAAAATTAAAATCAAATTGTATTAAGTCATTGAAAAAATTTGCCATCACATAACTAACTAGTAAAGCTTACTGTTGGAATCTTACGGCAGAACGGACGGCACAAACTAATTAATTAATTCTTAAAAAAATGTATCACCAATAAGGAAGGACAGATAAGAAATAAGCAATTATTCGTTACGTAATTAATTTAATAACAAAAAATAATTACCATTTCAAACTATTTTCAATACGCACACAAAATTAATCATAGTAGGTAAACCTCTTCTAATTACTAGGTAAAAAAAATGTATGTCTTCGTTTACTATATTTTTGGGCATAGCCTTTTAATTAAAATGTTACCTTGAAAATATTAGCCTCAAAACGTGTATATACTGGAAATTACAAATAATCAATAGAATTACCGGTTTTATATACAAATGTACAAATTGTACATACACATTACATACTATATTTAATTATACTAATACCTAACCATTATTATGCTCTGTATAGTAATTATATCTATACATAATTATAAGCGACCATTAAACCATAGCTAATTAATTTTGTATAGAATTTCGAAACATCTCTCCCTTGAAGAAACTCCTGGTATGCACACCATAATGAAAATGATAATTATTTACTATCTATCCATCTATCTACTACTATATGAATACTAAACATATTTGAATAATGTACACTAAATACATAATTAATAATAGGATGAAAAAAAAAATGAAGAAAAATTCTATGGGAATAACATAGTTTGAATGAGTTTTTAATCAGATATCCTTTAAGTTTAAAGCATTACCTCCGCTGATAATAATTATTCAACATTTCAATGATAGAATTTCGAATTTTAATTTAATCATAACCAGTAAAAAAAGAATAATTGGCTATGCCGATTAAAATATACCCGTATGAGTACCAATTTTGTCTGTACAACAAAGAAATTTTGAGTAAATTGAATAAAAATGATTAAAAACCCTAGAAATAGCATAAAATTGATGATAGCGCCATAACGACTGTTCGTGGAACTTTTTGGTTTTATAAATTTAATCTTAACTTTGTTATTGTTTATCAATTTTATGTATATTTTCGGTAAACCAAACTTTTTTCGAATAAATGATTAAAACCCTGGAAATTACATAGAATTGATTGCAGCGCCATAACGGTATGTCGTGGAAATTTTTGGTCTATGAATTAAATCTTCATTTTTGTATTCTCTATAAATATTGTTATATTCATTTTTTTAACATTCCGACTATCTTTTGAGTAAATGAATAGTTTATATCAAAATTAGGTGCATACTGTACTACAGCCTCCCCTACTTTTGGTCCGATTTGTTCTAAAAACTATAGATCTCTATGACTACATAATAAACTTGTGTTGATTTTTGATAAGTTCTAATTCCTGTAATAATCCACTGGAATTAGAAATTTGGTAGTTTATTCATTTTTATTGCGATTGAAAATCGGCTCTTTTCCGGTATTTTTTGGATTTCCGAATTTATTGTTAAAAATGTCAATGTCAGGTGACTAAGGAGGAGTTTCATTGAGTACATTTGGGATAATTATACATAAACCATTCATGTATTAACGAAGTGTACTTCTTCTGTTGGTAAAGTTGGTAAAATTGAAAACTAATTTCAATTGGGGTTCTCTTCAATCGATATTAAATTTCCAATTTTCATTGACATGCTAACTCATACATAATCTATGTTCTACAGTGATTTAATTTCGAATGTAAATGTTTTGAATTTAATCTGTTCTATTCTAGATAAAAATCTACGGCGTCCGATTCCAAAAGTCTGCTCACCAAAAAAAATAAATGATCTTACCCAGAAATATTTTGAAAAAATAAAAAATATCCAATGGTTGACGGTACTCTAACTTCTAAATTTGGCTCCCGGGCAAAGTGGATCATAAACGCCATGCTATAACCAATTTTGAATATTCATCAATATTTTCATTTAAAAGTTCTCAACCTTCTCTTCATAATGGGCATACTACATTCATTCCATTGAGAAAAATCCCCTGGGAAATTTATTTCATATTGAAATTTCAACCTATCGGATGGTAGTTCAGAATTTTAACAACTACATATCCATAATACGTATGTATACATATACATACATATAATTAATCATAGGATCAATTGAAAATTGAAAATATTCCGAATTAAATTGCATATCTCTAATAAATTTCCTTTTTTGTTTCTGTCCTGTATTTCAATATAACTAATTGACATCTAAAAAATTAGTGTTCGACAAATTGACATAAAAATCAAATAATCATTAGGTTATCTAACCCTACACATAGTAAGGCATCCCAAATCCAAATTAAATCATTACATTCCACTATCATAAATCACTTTTATCCCCTCAACATATATTCCAAAACGAATACAAATTTTCAACCAATCGAAAAATCAATGAACCAATGTCATAGATAACCACAGACTCGACACACATACACACACACAAACATACATATATACCTACCTCTGCATACACACAAAAAAAAAAAAACTCCCGAAACATTCTAGGAGGCCAAAAAAACACTAAATCATCCCATAGTAAACTAAATTAAAAATCCAGACACGTGTTATGCAAAAGCTTCTTTATCATAATATGTAGGTAGGGCTGCATGCTGTTTGTTTCGGGTGGTTTTGGGGAAACCCTCTACAGTCGCTTAAGCGGTTGGAAAAAAAGTTTGGCGCAATGTGATTATTACGATTACAAATATAACACTGAAACACTCTGCAGAATTTTCAATGAACCCCGTCAGATGACCTGCTTTTTATTGGAGAGTGAGACACACAAAATTAACGAAATGTAATCCAAAAAGAGACCATACCAAATATAATCTATCTATCTCTACATTGATACTCATATACATTCATTATGCTCATTCAAAGTGTTGGGAAATATTTGAGGAAAATGAGAAAATCTGTTTTGTAACACCCCACCATCACCTACCGCCCCCACCCCCCTCTCTCTCTCTCTCTCAAATTGCAATTACTGGAAAAATCATAATGCCGTGTGTTTATACATTGTTACTCTGTGTGTATCTGATCTGTAGGTGTATAAGGATGAAAAAAGGACAATTAGTAATTATATATAATTTTATGTAAGTGTATGGGTAATGTTAAATCATTAAATAGATATTAATTACATTTCTGCGTAGATATTTATATACAGTCCATGTACAGATAGACGACCATTACCATTAAATATACAAAAATTATTACAGTCAAATGAAGCTTATCTGTTCCATATTTTTCTCGCATTCCGAATAGTGACTTTTTCATATTTTTTTTGTTTCCGTAAATTGTGCCAAATTAATTAATTATCATGACAATAAATTTGTCCACTAATTGTCTGCAAAATGGTTCCATAAAGAGTTCAGTGTCAAAAAAAAGGGACAATAATTAATTTAAGATTTGACACTTTTCTCTGCAATAACTGTTGACAGAGGATTTGTCTTTTTTTATGTGAGTAACGTGTAGGTATATTGACGATATTGAGTGAAGAAAAGATACAAATAAAAACTTTCATAATTTCTATATTTTTCACATAAACGATAATACATTAAAAATTTAAAAAAAAAACCGCCGCTACTGGAATTGATACTGGTGTTAAAACAATCTTTTACAATTTATTAATATTTACCCTCGGCCACAAAAAATGATAATAAATCGAATTTTTTTTTTGTGGAATTACTAAATGAGATTAAATTACTTTTTCCCAATTTTAATAACCGCTGAACATAATAATCCCTTGTAATTAATTAAACTTGACAAGACCACAGAGAAAACCCAATATAAATATAAGGAAAAACGTAAGCATAGCTTTTCTATGTATACAAATTATGTTTTCTTGTTATTTTTAGTTTGAATGTAATGAAACAAAAGACATTTTTAGAAAAGGTTGTAAAAAAGAGATTAACTAATAAATGTATGTACGTATATGTGAGTGCATATAACTACATAGATTTTTTATATAAAATCACTATCATATTAAATTATTCATCGATTAATAAAGAAAATAGGGGAAGAGGGAAAGAAAAACTTACTCACTGAATTCCATTTGGTAAAAAATTTGAAAAACTATAATATATAGACTTCAATTATCCTTTAGCATTGGAGGGTCCCTTATTTTGCTGCTGATATGGATACGCGTAAGCATTGTACGCATAACCACAGTCTGGACAAATACCTGGTTCACCAGTTGGACCTCTTGGTCCTTGATTGCCTGCAATAACGATAGTAATTTTTATTTATATTTAACCGATGTAATATCTACCTTGTCTTCCGGTTTCTCCTTTGTCACCAGGTCTGCCCGGTGGTCCAATAATATCCATACCAGGTTCTCCATTTGTTCCCGGTACTCCTGGTCGACCTTCTTTACCAATTCCATCTTCACCTTTATCTCCCTTTTCGCCATGTTCACCTTGCTGGCCAGGCGGACCAGCCGATCCCGGTGATCCATGTATTCCGGGTTGTCCGGCTGTACCAGCAAAGCCTTGAACACCAGGTTCACCTAAATTTAGTAGTTTCTTTGTAATTTATCGGGATTAAGAATGGTAACAACAAAATAGTATACCTTGGGGACCTCTATCACCGGGTATTCCTGGCCGACCAATTCGGGAAACTCCAGGTGTACCTGGTGGTCCTACAAATGTTGCTGCAAGTCCATCTAACTGCTCTATGGATTTGTAGATAGAATAATTACTTCAGCATGTCAATTTTAATTTAACGAAATGGTACCTCTTAAAACAGCAGCACAAATACTTCGAATATCCTCTTCGTAGAATGTCTGTCCCTGAGATCCAGTTAAACCAGCTGATCCTGGAGGCCCTGGTAAACCAGTTGGGCCAGGTTGTCCGGGACTTCCTTCGTTACCGGGTAAACCTGGAATTCCAGGCATTCCTTCAGGACCACGTTCTCCATTTGCACCTCGTTCACCTAAGCTCATTTACAATAGTTAGGTTTATTTATTATTAAAAATAAATAAAGTAACCTGGAATTCCTGGGGGACCTGGATAACCTCTTGGACCAACAGATCTGTAAAGTACATTTCCATCATCGCTTAAATTTGATCGGTATGTATCACCATTCGTTTCACCCGGTGTACCAGGGTGACCGGGTTGACCCGCTTTTCCAGGTAGGCCAGGTGGTCCTGGTGGTCCAATTAATCCTGGAGATCCTTGAATACCTCGGAGTCCCGGAGAACCTGGCATTCCTTAATTTATTGATATATTAGTTGGGCGTATTTTTAATTTACTTAATTTTCAAACCTGATGGACCTATCGGTCCTCCTTCTCCTTTTTCACCATAAGATCCTGATAATCCAGGTAATCCAGGTCGTCCAGTTTTTCCATCTGCACCAGGTCGTCCCTGTAATCCTGGTAATCCAGCATCCCCAACTGGTCCAGGTGAACCTGTAGTACCCTAAAATATTCCGTAGAAACATAATTAGTTATCGACAATCTTCAAATATATGTTAACTACAAGGAAAACAACAATAATGGCTAAATTATATATATTACCTTCTCGCCATCAGAGCCAGGTATTCCGGTATCACCTTTTTCACCCGGTAGACCAGGGTTTCCTGGAGCACCCTGTTGTCCTGGTGGTCCAGCTATGGCTTCAATTTCTCCGGTCAAATAATCTGTAATTCTTGAATTGCCTGGCGGCCCAGGCGGACCTTCAATGCCTGGTTGACCCGGAAAACCTGATAAGCCCATTTCTCCTTTCAAACCCCGCTCTCCTTTTTCACCACTTGAACCATCGTCACCGCGTTCACCTTTCTCGCCTTTACTTCCATCGGAACCACGCTCTCCACGAAGGCCAACCGCACCAGCAGCAGAACCAGCCCACGCACCTGGTTCTCCTGGTGGACCCTATATATTTCAATAATATTTAATTTATTAGTTGAAAATTATTGTATGAACCATACCCTAGTTCCAGTCTCCCCTCGTTCACCCTTAAATCCTCTTAAACCTTGTATACCTAAACCTGTAGTTCCCGGCACACCAGGAAGCCCATCTTGTCCAGGTGGTCCGGATACGCCAGGAGGACCCCTATCACCTTTAACGGAGACGCCTCTTCCAAATCCATGCATTCCAGCAGGGCCTGGTGGACCAGAAACACCAGGCAACCCAGGAATACCTGGTGGTCCTTGAATTCCTGGTAATCCCGGACGACCGTTTCTTCCCTATAACAAGTATCTGTAAAAGCAATAGTTTTTTTTTTAATAATTCGTTATCTCTATAATACATCAGTTCCATTAAATCCTGGCGGTCCTTCTGGACAATGTATTAAACATTCCGAACTATATACGGATTCGGGACCCGAAATTGACGGTCTCTCTGGATGTATTGCAGCTGCGTAATTTTCCTAAATTTTATAAATTTCATTAAATCATACTAAAGACGATAAATATTTCTGTTCAATATGCGTTACTGGTAATTCGTCACAACTCAATCTTGACGGTCTCGTTGGGTCACAACTCAACACCATCCATTGCAAATCAATCTAAACAACAAAAAAAGTGTTAAAATGAAAATTGTTTTTGAATAATTTTGCACCCTGCACCTCTATTTGCAATTATTGAACAGCTGTTTAAGCATCAATAGAAGGAATAGAAGGTATAGTATAGCTGGTATTGTACATATATGTATGAACGAATATTCCAGAGGCATCATGTAAAGGATGTCAGGTGCGTGCGATCAATTAAATCAAACAGCACACTAAAGACCCGTCGAGACAATCGTCTTCATTAAGAAATAAATACTCAAATGGCATGAGATGTCACAATACAATCTTCATATACAGGTAGTCCTCGACTTACGACGATTCACACTTACGACTTTCTGTTTTTCTTTTTCAAATATGATTATATGTATGCGCTGCGCATATTACATTAGTAAAACAAACAGTTGCTGGGATTTCCCTAAAAATTAATATATCGTCGCTGCGCATATTTTTGAACAACTTTAGTAGGCCAAAAATTGTAATTTTTTCTGTGTATTGACAATATTTTCAAATGTGACCTGCATTACATTTTTAAATTGAATAAATTAGTTTTAGAAAAATGTTTTACGATTTGAAAAAAAAATCAACTTTTTATTTAAAAACCTTCACATTGTAGCGCTTCTTCCCAATGAAAAAATGCCCAATATTTCTGGACCCTTTGGTTTATTGCTCACACATAGCGCTTTTTCCTAAATTTTAAACTATTTGAGATAACACATTTTGCGCAACGTCAATATAAATTGTTTAGAGATATTGATGGCTTATATACAATACCCGCTAACTCATTTTGCAACCCTGCCCCTATGGTAAAAAAATATCACAAAAAATTTGTTTTAAAAATTTCCTTTTTTTGTGCAATCAGTGATCATCAAATAACTCAATATGCTATACGAAACAACTTTAGTTTTTACTATCTTCTGAAAAGTACATAAAAATTAGTTAGCGAGTATTGTATATAAGCCATCGATATAGACATCGCTATGTACAATTATGCACATGGCGCTTTTTCACGACCATTTTCTTTAATTCTTACACATAGCGCTTTTTCCTAAACTCTAAACTAAACTATTTGAAATGGAGTTAATTGATAATTCAAAATATTACAAAAAAATTATACGATCGATGTCTAGGAACGTATTTCGGTCCTAAGTCGACGACTACCTGTACAATCAAATTTGGTATTGAGTCAATAGGAGAACAAAAATAAAAAATTAGTGAGTAATGATCGTATAACCTTCATCTATCTACATATATATCGATGGCTTATATACAATACCCGATAACTCATTTTCGTATTGCGTTTTGAATTAGCGGATGGTCAAACATTCCAAAATAAACGAAATTTTTAAAAGAAACTTTTTGTGATATTTTTACCATAGGTTCTCAGGGTTCCATAAACATCAATTTTATGCAATAAAAAAAAAATCGGTAAAAATGAGTTAGTGGGTATTGTATATAAACCATCGATATATTCTTCTGTGCATATGTAAGTAAATGGGAACTGGCGGTGCATTTTAATTGACAGGCGCTTCCTTTTTTAATATTAATGTCCTCACATTAAATACATATTTTGGTCTTTACTTACTCTTTACATAATACCTCAGTAATGATTTTCATCATATAAAAGGACACCATAAAAGGATACCTCTCATATAATTATACTTATAATGCATAATAGATTTAAATGAAGCTTTTAGGAAAATGGCGTGGCATATAAGAAACTTGTCTTTAAATTATGGTAATGATTTTTTGATTTTTTTTTTTAGCTCGTGCATGGATGATGGCGCGCTACTTACAAAAAACGATAACTGAAATAGAGAAAAAAAAACAAACTTTAATGATGAAAGGCACTTAAATGCAGCTCAAAAGCTCGGTAATTCATCAACTTCAAAGAATACATACGGGAACCGTATCTGGTGATTCGACCAATTTTGAAACATACAAATGACCGCCGCTTGCATCAAAATATCCTCGAGGTTCCAGTGGTTCAACATAATTACCGCGTACACCTTCAACGGGTTGACAATCCACCCATAATGTTGCTTCATCCTGTGAAACACCAATCATAACTTTGTGCCAGGCCTGATCAAACAGGGATGAATGATGAAATATAACTGTTTGTAAATTTCCCTCATAATCGGGCAATTCTAGGGCTAACGTTTTTTCGGTAGGATTTAGTGTAACACTTAGTTGAGATTTTTCATAGTGATTGGTCACATGGAACAGGTACCATGGTGTTGTTGGTGGACGATGAGCCCGAAATGCACATTCAAATGAAAATTGTTGAGGAATTCCTTGGATTCAAATATAGATTTGTACCTTCGAAATATTTATGCAAATATACTAAAATCAAACAAACCTTCCGGGAACGCTTCAATAGACCGTAACGTTAAATTTGATTCAGCCTGCAGACGATATGCCTTCTGTAAGACATTTGATCCTTGTACTTCTGTTACTCCTTCGTATCTTGTTTGATAATTATCTAAACGAAATTCTCGTATCAAATCAAATGTATTGAGATCTGCATCTCCTGGACGCCAGTGTCGACATGGACCGTTGATTTCATAGTCTGATTCGTCTTCTAGAAAATTTTGGAAAAAATTTCTCTTTTTAATTACCATATTTCCTTCTAATTATCTATAAACGAAAGGATCAAATAAAGATGGATCAATTTTCAGCTAGACGTAGAGACACAAAGATGATTCTTTAAAAAAAGACCTTCACTCAGTTTAAATGTGAGCAGCATTAATGCTACGATGGTCAGAACAGTTAGACGAGCGAATAGTTACATCACATCGCCAACAAAGTTATAGTCATATAGAGAGTCTTCCAACTGAAATCATCATTCTTGAGACGTAAAAAAAGGCTGAATGTTGAGTTAGTTCCTTTTGAAAATTTTACAATGTAGATGTAGAGTAAAAGCATGAATAGTTGGCACCTTAAGGATTTTATTTGTCTAAATATTGTGCTATATTCAATATTTTTCAAGAAACTGAACGTTCGTTTATTCGCAATTTGACATAAAATCGCAATCCTTCGCAGCGTGACCATCGTTCATTTATTCATTTCGTTTCGATTGCGCTGAGTACAAAACTAGAGACACAATTGCGCTGCGATGAATGCGATATATATATATATACATCAAGACCTCGATTTGCGTCATTTATTGGTTCCACAGAAAGACTTCTTTTAATGGGTTCCACTAAAATCATCACATAATAGATGTGAGTGTATAATATTCGCCTAGAATCAGTGCTGGTTAGGAGGATATTATTTATTACATTTGTTTAATTTATTACCAGTTTTAGTAACAAATTCGAAAAAAAGTGTTTCTTTAACAACGCTGGTCATGCGAGTATGTCGTGAAACTTTGTGTTCTATGAATGAAATCTTAATTTTTGTATTCTCTATAATTGTTGTCATAGTCATTTTTTCTACATTCGGACTGCCTTTCGAGTAAAGGATAAATATTTAGAGCACATTGTACCACAGCCTTCCTTTATATTTTGCCAAAGTAAAATACAAAGAATAATAGAAAGCTATAGAAAAAGGAAAAACAAAAGAAAATCATCCATTTTAAATGAAAAAAATATTTGGGTACAACGCCTCGGTCATTAAAAACAAAATTATATAAAAAAAATATATAATGCCAACAACAATGTGTCAATTTGGCAAATATTAACGTCAATATACACTAAGACTTCGATTTGCGTCGTTTCGATTTGCGTCATTTCGATTTTTGTCGTTTTCGAAGTTGCGTCGTTTATGCGTCGACAATTTTTCGGCATTTTTTCAATTTTTTTTGTATAAAATCGCGTATTACTACCTGACTATCAAAATAAAAGAAAATAGATTCAACGAAGAAATATCGTCTTCCCACGCTAAAATATCCTAAAATGTATAGGCACACGCCACACGGAGAGATATCATTTAAAAATTAGATAATAAATAATATCCTCCTAACCAGCACTGATTCTAGGCAAATATTATACACTCACATCTATTATGAGATGATTTTGGTGGAATTCATTAACTAATACGATTCCATCCAAATAAGTTTGACAGATACATGGAATAATCCCATCGCAAGACATATTCACCATTGTTCCGAAATATTGTAGTTCAGAATAGCGAATTGCACTACTATTGTTTAGAAAAATAGGTTACTAATTTTGGTAACAAATACATGTAGCAAATATAACTTGATTTTCGCCATTTTACATTTATATTTGTTACCAGTAACAAATTAGGTATTTTATCGGTCAATTTGTTACTTTAACAACCCTTGTCATGACCCTGCAATCAATTTTATGTGATTTTTAGGATTTCTAATCATTTACTCATAAGATTTGGGCCAATTTAGCTCAATTACAGATGACAGAAAATCGCAATTGATCGGAATTGATCGCAATAGATCGTTCGTAAATTACAAGTGCCAATCATTTGCAAACTGACATAATTCATCGCAATTTCGATCACGTGACGTTCGCAATGCTGCGCAATGACATCGCAATCAGCAATTGCGAATTAACGAACGCATCTCTGAATAAGTGAATTTTTTTTCTTATGTAAGATATATGTAAGAATCGAAATTTTGAAACTTTTACGAGAAAAAATTACTGCAAAAATTAAATAAAAATAAAAATAAAACCATTTTTTTAGTAGTTGGCATCCCTACCTAATTAATTAAATGAATTAAGTTGGGCAAAATTAAAAAACAAATCAAAGCGAAATTTTATGAAATTAAAAGAATTTGATTTAGTAATCGCGTTTTTATGCTACATCACAATAATCTCAAAGGTACCAACTACTGTGCCGAGTGGGTGGTTTGTGCCTTCCTCTACTCTAGGCGAATTGTATTGAATGAATGCCATTTAAAAGGAAAAAAAAAAAATATGAATACTTCTGTGGGTCTGTGGTTGTTACTTTACTTACTAAAGATATCGAATAATTTATCAATTAATTAGGAACAAATAACTAAAAATATTAAAGAATTTTACTTACGTGCTCCAATTTCGAATAAACAAATAGCCAAAATAAGTACTGTTGATCTAAAGATGAATAAAAAAAAAACAACACAAATTTAATTACACAATTAGGTCAAATACAAATTATTGTATTTTACAATATTCCAATTACATTTTCTCAATGTGGACGACGCGACGGCCACTAATTTTAATGGAGTATAAAATGTAGATGAAGAAAAATCAATAATGACCTAAATATTGGAATTAGAAATAATTTGTTGATTTGTTAGCGTTCATGCACAGTTCGACTGGTGGACATGGACAACTACAATTGGATAGTTGATAAAAGTAGATCTGTGATTTAAAATTTAGTAAATTATTGTTTCATTTATACATTTTTGGTATGGATATAGGGCGACACTGCATTTTAGAGAAAAAAAAATAATAGAGGAATAAATAAATCCAAGTAAGTAACAAAGTTCGAATTTTTGTATCAAATATTGTGGAGTATGTGTCCTGGTTCGACTAAACATTATTTATCGGACAGAACAATTTTAATATTTGATTGCTCTGTGATAGCAGCGTTTGGGCTTACGAAGAATATTATGAACCAGTAAAGAAGGAAAAGTTGGCTACGCCGATGATAATATACCCGTATGATTTCTTGTGTATTATTTACAACTTTGTCCGTGACTATTTTGTCTGTACAGTAAATTTAATTGGGTAAATTGAATACAAACGATTAAAAACCCTAGAAATGACAAAATTGATTGCAGCGCCATAACGGTATTTTCGTGGGAGTCTATGAATGAAATCTTCATTTTTTTATTCTCTATCATTTTTGTCGTATTCATTTTTTCTGTAATCTAAACACTTTTTGAGTAAATGATTAAAAACCCTAGAAATTCAAAAAAAATCGATTGCAGCGCCATAACGCTAGGTCGTACAACTTTGTGGTCTATAAAAGAAATATTCATTTTTGTATTCTCTATAATTGTTGTCATAGTCATTTTTTCTACATTTCGACTACCTTTCGAGTAAATGAATGGTTTATATCAAAATAAGGTGAACACTGTACCATAGCCTCCCCTATTTTTTGTCCGATTTGCTCCCAAAACAATAAAGATCTTACTCTAGGACTACATAATAAACTTTAAAATTTTCAACCGGAATCTTGATCACGGACAGACGGACAGAAATTGAAATATTTTCTCTACGATGAGTATTAGGGGCGTTACAAACTCCGTACCAAAGTTATAATACCCTCTTAATTATCATCATACGGGTATAATAAGATCAGTTAGGCTATTGAAGAACCTGTAGAGGACCGCCTTCTTTTAGTGCACACTAATTTAGTTAATTCTCCAGACCTGTCACCAACGTATTAGTTACCATTTCGTCCGGCATCTATAGACAAATCGTTGAGAGAGAACATTTTTAAGAATTTTGCATACACTGAAAAATCCAACAATATTCTTTCGAGATTAGTTGTGAGATTATGGTTCCGATAATTATGGGGATTAGTAAAATCAATTTATAATCGATAACGTTTAGTTTCAATTATCTGACAATTTATGTCAGACAAGCAGCAGAGAAAAGTATCGGCTCTGGGTCATGGAGACTCTCTGAACAAAAATCATTTCGACAATTTTCCAAAATTTCGAGTAGACCTATCGGTAATTTTATAGTAATTTGACATTTTATTGATTGTGCGCATTGGGAAAAAAATTACAGAAATGTATTTGCCATAATTCTAAAATAATGACCAAACTCCATTTTGATTAAAATCACATTATTATAGTAAATCACTCACAATTTTAACCACGAACATGAACACATCATTTTATTTTTAATTTAAATGAACTAAAATCTTAATTTAAAACATTTTACTTTCTTTTGTTTAGCATTTATTTATTAGAAACACTTCCATTCCAATTGACTATCGCATCAAAACTAAATTATTAATAATAGAAAAATGCCGGGCAGACTTCTCCCGCAATATTAATTTATTTGTATCCAGTATCATTGCTAAATAAATTACAATTTAATTATAAATTATAGTCGGCGACAAACTACTAGAGAGATTGTACGCTTAATAAAAATAGTACAGGAAGATTAGAAATTTTATGGTTAAGAAAAATAAATTGTCCATCGACATCGACAAGTTGATGATTCATTTTCTTTTTATTATCATTTTTTTTTTATCTTTTAATTATTCTAAAAAAATCATTCACCTTCTATGGCCTGTTACGTAACAGAATTTTGAAATTATAGAATTTATAGAATAAATCTTCACGTAGATTAACCATCCCCATTATTACATCCAAATGACAAAATCTGACATAAAATAATTTATCATCGTACCCCATTCTCACACCGTTTAGGGTTTTATCAAATCGTCAAAGAACGGTGCCTGAATGCACAATTTTTTCCGGGTTACCTTTCCTCAATCATTTAAGTGACCAAAGAAGCGAGGCAAAAATCTCAATATTTATCTTCAAAATATTTCAGATTGTACAGAATTTAAATAGACGTATATGAATTTTTAGATGGGGTATAATGCAAGAAAAAAAAAATCCCCCCTGATCCCCCATGTGGCTTTATTAAAATTTAAGATTTTTCCCTACTTATGGATTGTTTCGTTTGTACATTAGGAAGGCAGGCACACGTAAATTTTGGGCTTGTAAACAAAATTATGATAATTTTATCTGACACCGGAAATATTATTCATACAAACAGATACACCAAACAAACACACACACACACATATATATATATATATATATATATATATATATGCCATACGTGCACAGAATGGAATAAAAACAATTTTCTTATTTTCATTCTCACAGTTTATTGTCGATTCTCGACGTATCAATTTGCCGAGAGGGATACAATTTTTTTTTTTTGTTTAAATATGTTTTTTCTTTGTAATTTAATCATAACAAAACCGTTTTTTTTTTTTTAAGATTTTCATCATTCAATATTTCGTTTTTCATGTATTTTCTTATATTTTTTTTTTCTTTATTTCGTATTTTTTTTTTTTAATTTTTTTTTGATTCAAGGAGGCATACACAATCGAAAATATTTTTTTTTTTTTTATTTTTAAGGATAATGTATTACAAATTTTTGTTTGGACCAATATCGTTTAATATTTATGTAATTTTTTTTGTTTTTTGTTTTTGTTTATAAAGTTTTTAAGAGTTTTATACAAACAATATTGTAAAGAGCTAGTATACTATTTCCCCATAGCACATGCCTCGAAACATAATCAATAGAATTTTAATCGAGAAGGAAACATAACACTAATTTCTTCGTTTCATTCTGAATTTGTTTCCTTTTTGTTTATATTTTTATTTTATTTTTAACACAGCTTCAAATAAGGTTTCGTTTCTGTTTCTCTCAATTTATTAGTAATTTACATAATTTTTATGGTGTATATGGGTTTTGTTTGTTTTTTTTTTGGAATATCAAATGGAATTATAAAATACTCAATTTTTTTTTTTTTTTTTTTTTACAAATCATATTACACAAATTAGTATTTAGTGCATTTAACTGTAATCGTATGTGTGTGTATATTCGTATGTATTTTGGTAGTAAAAATTTATTCATATATAGTAATTTGAATAATTTCATTCTGCAATCAAGTATTAAAAAATGTGTAATCAATAAATTGAAAATCATAAACTCTTTGAAAAAAAAAAAAATTAATAAATAAATTACTCATAGTTGATATCGACCGACCTTTTACTAACATGATTACGAATCACACACGACTGTTTCAATTGCTGTTCAGTTATGTTAATTTCGCTAATATTTAATTGTTTAACGACATTTTAATACGACCAACTCGATGAACGGGTACGACAACTGGTTAGATTCGTTGCATTGTTGAACGCACCCTAATTGTAAAATTTTTTAATTTTTTTTTTTTTAGGGAGGGGGTGAATATGTTAACATTATTGATCACACAACTAATAGAATTAGAGTAAAGACTTCCATTCCACTACAGAATAATCAATTTTAATGGTGGGCACAATGGCGACATTCAAAAAACACAAAAATATTGCCGGTCATAACAAATATACTTGCATTGTCATATGTGTGAGGTTTAGAGGAGGTGTAAAAGGGACAACCAATGGTAATTTCAAATTATAACACTTTCTTCGACACTAATATATTATTATATTTTTATTTTGTATATTTTTTTTAGTTTAACATTCTTCCTGTTAAAAATCCTAAAATTAAATAAAAAATAGAACAAAAAATATAAAAAATACCTACTGACACTGTCCCTATCCACCAATTTCTGACTTTTTATGATTTTTTTAGTCAGGAATTCTATTATTTTAGTTTTTTTTTTATCTCAGTTATAGTGACTAGACGTTTCTGTGTGGTTCTAATTGTAGTAAAAATCAATTAAATAAGTTCGTCGACTAGAAACCATTGAACCATTTAGATTTGTTAAATTAGGTTCTGAAAATCCATATTGATATGAATTGGCCGAAAAAACAACACGCACTTATGATTCAGTAATATTATGACAATAAAAAAGTCTCGCTGCCCCCAAATTGGAGCCAGCAAGACACAGATATAGTATATTGTGTAACCTGGTACGTGAGCAACCACTATCTGCATCGATCCAGTCGCCATGAATCGCTGGTAAAAGAGAACCGAAAACGCCGAAAAAAATCCACATCGTCCCACGTATTCATTGTATTTCGTTGTGACATATGGAAGATGCGGCCGTTAAATCGACGTAGGAGTCCCTCTCGATGTAGGAGTGGGACTACATCGTTCTTGACGTCTTCCAAAACGCGAAACCAATTATCGCCCCCAAAAAATCAAATCCATTTTTTAATTATACAAATCGCGTACTAACTGATCGCGTACTAACTGAAGAAATTAAATTGGCTTAATCCAGGTATTAACGTTGCTAGACTGCCGATTTCGAGGGTCTACGTAATATCGAGTACTATTTAATACTCGGTACCAAAGTCGATAGATTTAAGTGTCTTAGTACTTGGTGAAGAAATGACTTGACAGCAATTTGAGTTCCGACTTTTGGTCTAATACCATTACTAGCGCTAGTACTCGGTGAAGAAATTGATCGTTCGAGTTAATAGAATTCATTTGATTGTTGGTGAAAAAATAACCTATTTTGCCTATAAGTTCGATATTTATAGCTGATAGAGTAGAAAATACTTCTTAATTCACATAAATTATATGTAGAATTGTTTCTTAACCAGAAGAACCAACAAAAACTCGTCCCCATCTCACTCTCCAAGAAACCAACTGTACCGCCACTAACTGCGATTTTCAGCAACTACTTAATACCAAAATTAAAATTTAATTTTAATATAAACGTAAAAAAAAACCTAACAAATGTTACCTGATTGCAAAAAAGTCATATGTAAAAACCGTTTTTTTTTTTTTTGTTTGTTTGTTAATTTTAGTTATAATAATAAAAACAAAATTAAATGCAACAAATACTAACAAGCAAAATGATATAGGCCATAATCATGTTTACATTAAAACAAGGATTTTATTTACAATAAAAACAAATTCTGCGCAGACACGGCAGACGTATTTTTATGTTTTTTTTTCTTTTTTTAATTTTATATATATAATTAAGTTGTTTTCTTTTTTTAGTTTTGTTGTTGTTGTTGTTGTTATGTACAAAATTTTTGTTTCACTTAGTTATTTGGTAATAATTTATTAATTTATTTATTTTACTAACTTTTTTTTATATTATTGGTATGAAGAGGTTGATTGTTTTTATATAAATTTTTTTTTTTAATTTACGTATGATGCTTTTTTTTATTATTGTTATTTAAAAAACGAAGAAAAGAAATTATAGTGTATTTAAAAAACAACAATACATTATTTACACATAGTAAAGCAGCAAAATATATTTTGTACTTGGTTAAGTAAGCTCTTTGTTGGCGCCATTTAAAAATACTAAATATAGTTTTTTTTTTTTGTTTTTTTTTATACAATATACATTTTAAAAATATAAAAATATTTCTCATTATACATATGTAATTATAAATGTACATAATCGTGTGTCGTTTATTTTTTTTTACTATATAAATATAAAACTAAATCAACCTCATCTACATAATAAATATATACTCTGCAAATTTTTAACAATTTTTTCCAATAGTTTTTTTTTTTTTTTTAGTAGGTTTATAA